>CAIGRB010111817.1:0-11599 GCA_903798255.1 Fraxinus quadrangulata
ATGTTTGCTGTCTCAGATGCCACAAATATACACGATGTCGTTTCGCTTGTATGTTAATTCTTTATTTTCCTTATCGATTTGTTTTTTCTTTTAAGAAAAATTGAAGTTGCAGTCTTAACCTTTACACATTTTGTGCTTCTATCTCCAACTTTAATTTCTTGATGTTATCAACCCAACATATACCTTTTGATGTTAGTAGTCCTCAGTGATGGTTTTTATCCAAAAAATTCATCTAAGGCTCCGTAATGTGAAAAACATGCCTTACAGAGAGAGTCACATGCATACTTGTTTAAGAGACGAGCCATCCCATTTTAACTTTTTCTCATCCACTACACGAGACAAGCCACAACACAATAGAAAATATCGAGTAACAACGGTGCAAGCAAATGAGAAAAGTCCAAGACATTAACAAAATAACATATTGAGCGATGTGAGATTCACATTGATTTCAATTTCCACCTCAATAAACTTTCAAGGAACAATCTGGTTTTAACAAGAAATTTTTCCCAAAAAAAAAAATGGCCAATTTGTGTGAAAACACAAACAAGAGTTTTGTCATAAGACTAATAAAATGTAAATCTATTGAAAAAGAATAACCATGTTTACATCTTCAAATTTCAACAATGTATTCTGTCTAAGCTTTTGAAACGCCACCATGTTCCTTTTCAACATGCTCAACGAGGGCCACGGGATCACGAAATCCTTTACTACATTTGGGGCATACGTCGACTGTCACCTTCATAACACCATTCCTTTCGTGGACTTTCTCCACGTGATCCACCAGAGCCCCAACTGTTGAGAATCTTAAATTGCACTGCGGACACTGTTCGACTTGCCCACTTGCACTCCCACCACGGCTGCTGCTGCTGCTCTGCCCTTCTCCGTCCCTGCCCAACACCTGGTTGAATTCACTGCTCAAACGTGCCATTCCAGCTTCAGCTGCTTTAAGAAAGCTTGTAGCCCATTTTGATGAAGATGAGACGGAAGTTTGCTTTGGCTCCTCCTTTCTAGTTTTATTTAGAAACCCCATAAACTGAAAAGCTGCTTCGGGTTTCTTAGGCCCAGGACAATTGTGCTCCTGTCCGAACCGATGTTTCAGACAATGATCTACATTACAATCCCTACACTTGACTGTGTTCGAAAATGTTAGGAGTTCCCTGCATCTGGGTACTGGACATCTCCTTTTCTTTGTGGCTTTCTCATAGTTTGATGGATCACACTCAATATTTACATGTGATTCCCAAGTGATATTTGGATCTTCATCAGGAATTAAGCGCACTCCTTTGGCACAGAGGGGGCAGATGACAACAGTGACATCATGTTTGTCGGCTTTGGGACATTGGTGTCTACCATAGCTCCGGTGCTCTAGACAAAATACCTGTGAGAGTTATCCAGTGCAATTTAGCACGTGCAAGTAAAAATACAATAATCATGTGGAAGGAAAAGGCTAGCTAACAAATGAAAATGAATATATCAATATGAAAATCACCTAAAAGGGAAAAACCATCAACTCTTGCTTGGAGAATTACTGTGTGTCAATATATTAGCGGAAGCTAGTAAAATTGACCTAGATACTAAACATGTCATTCACAAAATTTACCAATGTACTTCCATCTTATAGAATAGATATCATTAGCTTCACAGGTAAACTACTGGCAGTCGATGTCCTTAATGCATGTATGGTGTGCAGTAGTGAACAATCGTACAATGCAATCAACAAGATTTTAACTTCATATTCATCTTTAATGAAGTAGAGAACTATTCTCTACAGAACAAGCAATTAAAGTTCTGTCTGAACAGAATAGAGAAAAAACCTATCACGTGTGCCGAGAGGAAGAGAAGGGCAAAGAATCTCAACTCAATGGAATAAAGGAAGAGGAAAAGGAAAAGAGAGAGTACGCAATATTTGACATAGCTCATTCTTCTCTTTATAGTTTCTTTCCTTACAGCTCTCTCGTCTCCCTAACTTATAAAGAAAATGGTCATTCTTTTTAATTGGATTCAAGATACATAAACTTATTCTCTCATGAATTATCTTGTTCTTCCACTCACAATATGATGAACCTTTTGTTTATATAACCGAGTAACTCAAGGCAAAGGGTAATGCACTTCAAAGATCAAAAAGAAAAAAAAAAAAAAAATCTCTAGCTGAGACAGATGCGAATAGATGTGATTCTTTCCTTCATAAGTTTCACTAATTTCTGGGGACACAGACAGAGAAAACAGCTTAGCCTTCTTGATGGAGAAGAAAAAATTCCTCCAACCTTTTTACAGGCTCACCGTTTCATTTATAACACGGCTCTAGACATTAAACTTGGCCATGTTAACATTTTCGATTTCTTACCTCTTCACATTTTATTTAGTAAACAATAAACAAACTAAGTTCCATCACTGTAAAACTAATTTGCCTGAAAAATGTAAGCTTAAATAGTCAATCTCAAAAGAAAATTAAACATTGATTATATCGGAGACTAATTAACAATTATTTAAAATCCCCTCATATCCCATTGATTTCATTTCTTCCGTGTAAGATAAAATTAAAATCTCAGCAACTTCCATCCTAGCAAAAATCCTTAGATATTGTGCTATTAACCGTAAAGTGACAAGATTTCCTGCTTCAGTCAACTTTTTTCCCTGGGACTCGTCATAAAACGTGAAACCCAATAAATTTCACCTTCAATGGAATCCCAATTTTATTTCACCCTCAATGGAATCCCAATTACTAAAAAATTGATGATACAGACAAAGTTTGACCCAAAAAAAAAAGGACATATTTTGAATCAATATACCTGGTGGCAACAATCGCAGGTGAAGGGCAAGAAATCGATCTGCCGGCAAACTTCGACGCTGCAGTGTTTTCCGAGATTTGGAAATGCCGGAGTCCCCATTAATATTCCCGGGAAAATGAATTTAACCAGAGATCAAATAAATATTTATGGGTTTTGAATTGGGTAGATAACAACTGACTATTTACGAGGATTTGAAGACGAAAATCAGGGAGAATAGATTCTGTTCTTCCCCATTTCCGAGTTGGAAGAAAATTAAAAGACAAGAGAAATGATAACGCGGAATAGGAGATGGAATGAAGATCTGGTCAAACTCTGAAGTCGTCCTTTATTTTATTTTTTATATTTTCATTTTCAGTTGCTTTTTGGAAACTAGACAGAAAACCGAAAATAGCCTAATTGCCTGTGTTATTTTTCAAAAAACTCATTTTTTTTCCTTTTTTTTTTTCTTAATTACACGTTCCCTAAAAAATAACTGTTCTAAGATACATTTTCTTATCAAAATAGAGCTCAAACAGGGACAAAGCATGTCAACTCGGAGTAGATAATTTCACCAATCCCTAGTTGGATGGCAAAAAAGCTCATTCGACCAAATACTTGTGTGCCCCGACCCCAAATGAGGCAAGGATGACCCACTTGAGGTAAACGGATTGGTTCCATGCTAAAATAGTCCTCTCTCTCTCTCTCTCTCTCTAATTTTTTTCATTTAAAAATAATATTTGTTTGTACATGTGTCTTGAATATCATTTTCCTCGCACTTTAAACTCGCTGATATTACTGAAGAAAGCTTACTTGCGAGCATGACTTTAATTAATTCGTCATCTTAAATTCTAGCATTGTTCAAAACTAAATGGTTGAAAGTTTACAAACTGAAGGTCACAGTTTTGTAAAGAAGGAAAACGATTTAGAAACTAACACTGCAATCTACAAAGGTTAAAATGCCATTCAATATCTCAAATTAACATTGGACGCAAGATTGATTAAAAATTAAAATGATCAAAAAATTCATCACAACTTGAAAGTACGAAATTGTAACATTTTCTCAATGAAATAACTGAAATTGCAATGGATAGAAGGAGTTCATTACACGAAAATGATGATTCATACATAGTACATCCATTATTCGCCATTAGAACTCTTTTTAGTTTTAAACTTACCCCTCGCACACTATCCCACCTCCGAAATGCAATAGCTCCTTTCAAAGCAAAGATCAATAGCGTCTCTGCTTCGTCTGTGCATGGGGTCCTTAACGTGGCTAAAGGTACAGAGTTCCCGGAGAAGTTAATCACAACTTCTATAACGACAACACCAAAACAAATGTTAGGTGGAAAAACAAGTTCAAAAGCAAAGTTACGAACCTGGTAATGAGCTTGAATACCACTCTCACTCTGCACATATAAATTTTACTTGCATGGTTGTGACTTTGTGGCATGAGTTATATAGTGGATACAGGGCTAACTAATAAATCGGTTTGACCTGTTTCTGAAAAAGACTTAATTGGGCATCGAGACTTTTTCCCTTTGAGGCAAGGCATAGATTTCGACATGAATAAGTAAAATAATCTTAAAAATTACAAAAATACGAAATTATACTTGTAGTAAACAATAACCATCTAAAAATACACAGAGTAATATATTTTAAACAATATTAGAAATTTAGAAGTCTAATTTGCAACTAGAAACATAGAACGATCGAACAAAGTAACAATCCCACAACCAGAGCATTAATCCACAACTTCAGCTAAAAACACTAAACCAAATGAAACAACTACTTGCAAGGAAATAAAACCCCCACACACACACCATAGGAAAAACAAGAAAGAGAAGAATGCAGTTTTACATGTAACAGGTCAGTAGGTCACCTGCCACCCGTCATCTGCCTCCGACAAATAGCAAACATCATTTTGCACGGTATCACACTTTAGTTGTATGGGTCTACTTCATGAGTCGCTTTTCACTTCTCTTTGCTAGTCTCCAATTATTTTCGAGTTTATAAGGGTAGTAGCTTTTAAGATAGCCCATACTTGGTTATGAAAAATATATCAACCCACAGCTGAGGAAGGTTAAAACAAGGTCACAAAGAACAGAAAACTTCAGCTTCCGTGGGGTACGCACCTCTGTAAGTCTCGGACATATTGGATAAATAGCCATTCTCAAGTATTGATCCATAAGAGGATTTTTAATCATATGTAGATAATGAAAAAGCAAATGATACGGACAGAAGAAATAGAGCAGTCTAAGTTATTAGAAAACAAAATTAGGGAAATGCCACAAATATCTAACAGAGAGAGATTGGTCTTCAAGAATTTTCAATGCTTTAACTGAGCTAAAGATGTAAAGAAGAGAGAGGCTTAATTGCAAAAGGAAAACAACTGTTGATGAAGTGTGGGATTAAAAAAGTCCTGTGAAGTCTCGAGATCTTTCAAATACTATAAAAGGCTCGTTGAAGTAGTAGCTAAAACACCTACTTAATATAGAAAGACGAATGAAAATACCCCTCCCACAGCAATTGTCAAACGACTCTTAGCCTTACACCACACAACTTGAATATTGCCCAACCCATGCATCAATTGTGTGCTTACTAGAAATTCTATTTCACATTTTGCTAAATTCCTGTTATTGAATAGTCTTGCTAACAAGTGTACAAGAATAATCGTTAAGTACCAGCGGAAGAAGTCAACACGAAGTTATAAGTTTTATACACGTAGAATTATCCAGTCACCCATATGTAGGTTGGGCAAAAATTTATAGACAAGGAAGAATAGTTAAAAGTCTTTCATTATGCCCCTTACCTGAGGCAGTCATCTATTTTGCCTCCGAAGAAAGGAAAAAAAAAATTTCTTTTTTTCCTGCAAACGAACTAAAAACCTTCCCCAGATAATTAAATTAACCCATTAATGCAGGATTAATACAAGAAGCAACTAAGACGAGGCATCAAGGAGTTTTCTAGACAGATTATTCATGGACAAGAATCAATGCCATCTTGATCTTGTGTTTATTCTGGCATAAACAAACCAAACCTAATTTGCATTCATTCATCATCCACGGAACATATTAATAACACAGATATTTTTATAGAAAAATTACAATTAACAAAGTGCGGAACTTGGCATTGATGGCTGACTTAAATACAGAAAAAGAAAGAAAAATACACAGAGTGCTAGCATGCCAGTGAAGAAAAGCTTCTCATAAATTCAATCAAAACATCTAACATTTAAACAGATAATCGGGTAGGATTTGAATCGAACGATATCTGCAAGAAAAATACTTAGAAAACCCTAACTCCATAAAAAGAATAAACAGGATTTCCTTAAATTCAGAGATACAAACTCGGAAGGCCGTTGAGTTGCCGATCGAATCGCAATTCCATTATCGGACTCAGTCGCAAGAGGATCCGGTCACAGTACGGTGTCATTTTATGCCACCGAAGGAGAATTACAAGCCTGACAAAAAGTCGGCTTTTATAGTGCTAGTAAAGTGTGTTAAAATGTGCGTATCTGCGCCTGTATTCTCAAACTCGTTTCTTACGCCATGTCCGACTCATTTATCAAGCTTGTAATTCTACTTCGATTTAACATAAAAAGCTATATACATTCTTCTAAAAACCAGTACAAGAGAAGAAGAGTGGATGCAAAGCAAAGAGCTGCAGGGAAAAATGGTTTTACTCTCTAAATTTATGTTAAAAAAAAAAAACTATATTTAAATAAAATATCATAATAATCTCATTGAAAAGACCTTTATGACCTTTCAATAGAAAAATATTACTGAAGAAAAGAACGTAAGAACAAAATAGCGTTACTAGTTGGTAGCATTTTGCAGAGTGGGACCTCAATTTAATGGCCAGACCCGAATTTAATGAAGTTGAGGAGGAAGATGATGTGGAGACAGCGCAAACATTGTCTATGTCACCATAGCAAGATAGGTGAATAAATATGAGATAAGTTTGAAACCTGATTATCCAACAATATTTTGATTGTGGGTACATATGAAGCATTTATCTCTGTACTCACATTCCTACACTGTATCCAGGTACATTAGCACTTCTACGTCACTGAGCAAGGACCGCTTTAAATCTGTATGCTTCTGTATTTGCAGTTATGTTTTTACCTCATTCAATACTTTTATCGGGATTAAATCATATTCCTTTCACCAAGCGTGTGTTTATTATACTATGTTGACAAGGAAGAGATGTCAAAAGGGCTTCTTACTTCCCAAATAAACCATCCTCCATCTATATATAAACGCTAGCGTATCAAGAACATAAAATAAAAACACTTGGAAATTTTGATTAATAATCAGAAATGGTTTGAAACCAATAGTTCAACACTAATGGATCCTTTCGTTCTAATACTATCTGAAAGTTATCGTGTCTAAATCGATGATATAAAATTCAAGCTTCCAACCAAAAGGCTCTCTGTCATTGGAAGCAAGAAGGCCTGAAACTTGAAAGCTAAAATGGTCGAAAATTTCATCACATAAGTTTGAAACTGTTAACATTCTCAACATGGAAAAGAAAATTGAAATTTCATTTGATTGAGGAGTTCATTACACAAAAATGATGACTGATATTGAATCTATTTCTTGATCTCCACGAGACTTTTTATCCTGCCCTCACGCACTATCCCTGCTCGACAGTGCAAAGGCTTCTTCCAAAGCACGGATCATTCATTTCTCAGCTCATCCGCGCATGAACTCCTTAACATGGTTGAATGGATAGAGTTCCGAGAGAAGACAAATCACAAGTTCACCAATGACAAAACCGCCGAATGTTACAAGGTGTAAAATATGTTTAACTGAAACTCAGGAAAACTATTTACCTATATATATGATAATGGTTTACTTGTGTCTGATGAAGATCAACATACGTGTCCTACAAAACAAGATGGATGTCAAGAAGCCTACTTGACCCTTTTTACCAAAGTAGCAAAGATAAATATGTAATACCACTCCTCGTGCATTAAATTTTCCTTTCATGCAGCAATTTTATTTATCTGCATACAGTTTCGACTTCACCGCATGTATTATCTAGCAGTTACTGGGTAACCAATAAATGGGTGTGATAGCGTTCAAAAGGGATAGATTAGGTAATAGTCATTTTTTTAGCACGAGGCAAGGCATAGGCCTCATCATAAACCAATAAAATAATCTAAAAATTTGTAAGAAAATTTACATGACCAGGCCAACATGCTACATGCATATGGAAACATTAATGGATCAACAAAGTAGCAATCACACAACCAATCAACTACAACTAAGAAAACTAAACCTAATGAAACAACTGGACAACTACTAGCAAAAAATTTCAGTTACTTTTGACTTCAAAAGGAAATGAAAAACCCAGACAAGAGTGAATAAAAGAATGAGAAGAAAAGTGAATTTACATGTTAAAGGCCATCTGTCTCCGAAAACTTGTAACATCACTTTAGGGGATCAAACTCTAGCTGTAGGAGTAGAGGGCCAAGACATGCATGAGCTTTTCACTTCTCTTCTCTAATCTCCAATTTGTTTCTGATTTCTAGGGTTCAGTTGTGTTTGAAATTAGCCCAAAAACCTTAAAACTTTCTAGGCTATTAAAAAAATATCAGCCTTAAAAGCCGAGTAAGATTAAAAGGGTCATAAAAAGGCAAGACTACGGGGCGAACCCCAGTTGCCCTGAGACTGCGGCTCAGTAAGTCTTGGATATATTTGATAAGGTCATTGTCAAGTATGGAACTATAGGAGGGTTTCAAATTACATGTAGAATGAAAAAGCACATGTGAGGACAGAAGAATTAGCGGTCACGTTATTAAAAACAAAAATAGGATAAGGCCAATACTTCAAATATCTAAGAGATATAGAGATTGGTCATCAAGAATTTTCAATGCTTTAGATATGTAGAGAAGACAAGCTTCACTGCAAGAGCAAAACGACAAATCGTTAATCAAGTGTGGGATGACAGCGAACGAAGGCCTGTGAAGTCTTGAAAGCTTTGAATACTATAAAAGGCTTATTGACAAAGTAGTTAAATGCCTACGTTTATAGAAAGGCAAATGCCGAAAACCAGTCCGACAGCAACCATCAAAAGACTAATATTGCACCACGCAGGCTAAGTCTCATCCAACTGATTCATTAATTGTTTGCTTACGTGAAAATCCTCTTTCATTCTTGCTCAAGAGTGTCTCAGGGCAATTGTCAAATAGAAGTGGAAAGAAGGCAGCACAAAGCAACCTACAAGTAAGTAAATATGTAAACTGCAAACTAGAAGCAGGTTGGGCAAAAATTTATAAACGTGGCAGAGTTACTGTCTTATCGAATGCCCCTTACCTAAGGTAGTCATCAAACTTTCCTCGAAAGAAATTAACTAAAACCCTCCCCAGACAATAAAATTAACCTTAGGGCAAACAAAACACATACATATCACGTGCATGAACAAAAAAATACAAGAAGAATTTGGAGGAGGCATCACACTGATACAAATTGGTACAGATACATTGGCACATGTATACAAATTGCATGTCAGATAACCAAATCTCATGGGCAAGAATCAATATTAGCATCATGCTCCTGTATTTATTTGTTCATAAACATACCAAATCTTGTTTTGCATCTACCTATCACTCACATTTTCCAACAGAACCCTCTAATAACGAAGATATTTTCAGAAGTTCTTAAGAGCATGCTTGGCTTATTTAACAGCCAAAAAATGGCTTCTTTCCCGTAACAACCCATTTGTAACAACCCATTTTTTGAGCTTTTAAGCTAAGCCAAAAATGCTCTACATATAAATGGTATAATTTTTTAACCATATTTCGCAGGAAGCGTAGAACAAAAGTAGCTTGGTACAGAAGTTGCATATAGAAATGACAGAAATAAATTAGGAAACAGTAATAGAACTGAGCACATGTGTGGAAAAAAAAAGCTTATCATAGTCTTAGATGAATTGTATAAGCATAAATAGATATCACACGGATTGAATTATAAAATCAACGTGCAAATATATTTTAAAAAATTAAATTGATTTTACCGATAGGGTTCCAATCTGACCATATCTACAAGAAAAATAGCTTGTGGTTATGGGGCCCAATAGACATGCGATACATCATAAGAAACCCTAATTATTGAGACAAAAATCGTAATTTAGGAAAATCCTAACTGGATAATAAAATTAATTCGGATTATCTAATTCCAAATACCAACTCGGAAATCCGGCTATTCATCGATCAATTCGCCGTACGATGTCGGAGTCAGGCGAATGGAATCCATCCTCCAGCCGTCGTCGTTTCATGCCAACAAAAGGAGAATGACAAGCCTGACAAAAGAGTTTGCCTTTATATAATAGTACTAACTACGTGTTTTAGTACGCGTATATCACTGGATATGCGCCTGTACTTTTGAAACGAATGCTTCAGACGATACGGCGTGCTCATTTATCAAGCTTGTAATTCTCCCTCGATTTAACATGAAATAACAGGGAACCAGTATGTCTAATGGATAGAGGTAATGGATTGATATGAAGGTATGCTAGATATACTTTCTAATTATTTATTTCATTTATGCGAGCGAATGTTTTTATTTTTTATTTTTTTTGTGAAATTTACGCTTTTCGTCCTTAATCTTTGTGAAATGTAACAAATTTACTTTCACGTGTTTTTTTAGCATAATCCATCTCCTAACTAGTGTTTCCAACGATAAGTTTTTGAAATGGTGATCTTGGTGACTGAGTTGCTCGATTCAAAGCCTAGTGCTTGTGCTTCAGAACAAAGATGATAGTGATGATGGTTTATCGAATCTAAATAGGTTCTTTGTTGAATAAAGCTTGATGTGCAGCAATGGGACAAATGAGCTTTTGGTGATGGTTTGGTGGAGCTGACAGTAGGCTCTATGCTAGAATCAAGCTTGGTGTATGGTTTCGATGGTTATGTGATTGGTGATAGATGAGTTTTTGGATGGTAGCCGATGTGGTCGTTTCGGCGCGATTTTAGTGTTGACAATTTTTGTAGGGTGAAGTTGGAGGTGGACCCGAATCCCATTCCATCCACCCTCCTCAACAATCAAACACGACCTTAATAGAAACAATTTAAAAAGAAACTATTGGAGTAAAAAAATCAACAGTCACACGATTTCATTCTTGCAAGCAGATAGCGAAGGGCTAGTGAAATGCTCGTTGCCGATGGTGATTATGTGGTCTAGGCTAATTTTTATCTAGTTCGTTCTTTTTTGTTTTCTAAATTAATTTTTCTAATGTGATGGTCATGATGCAGCAATAAGCATGATTGCATTTGTAACGATTGTGTTTGATCTCTGCACGTGCGGTTGGATTAGAATGGATGGAGTGGATATTGACAAGGTGGACGGTGAGTTTGATTGGAAAAGAAAAAATTTCTATATATTTTTTTTGTTGTATTTAAATGAAATTTTAATTATACTTCTTGAAATGTTTTGGACTTCATTATAATTTTTTCTTATTTTTGTTGTTTTATTCTTTTCTTTTATTTTTGCTTATTAGAAAAAGCCAAACATATCATTTAATGGCCAAAATGAAAGGAATGACAAATTTTGTTACATAATTTAAAGGTGAGGATAGATTGTGGTAAAAAATAGGAATGGCAAAAAAATTCGATAATCCAGACACTCACGGGGTAAAGATTATCCTCTTAATCGAGTATTCAGGACGGGACAGGCGGCCTTATTTAATTTTTTTTTATTTTTTATTTTTTAAATTCAATACTTTAAATGAAAATTTTTACGAAAATTCATTAATTCTAATGAAAAATGACAACTAAAATTATTTGTTTCAATCTAATGAAAGGGGGTAAATAAATAATTTTTCTAAAA
>CAIGRB010111817.1:18884-31130 GCA_903798255.1 Fraxinus quadrangulata
ATTAAAAAATGTACGATTAAAAATTAAAGAGGGAAAAATATATTTTAAAAATAAAGCAAACCAAACAAAGCTCAATATTTTAGCTATCAATATCTAAGCCCCTATTTATTTCCAATTTTTTACCTCATTTTAATAACTTTTCCAATTGTTACAAATGCAGCCACCGCAACTTTTGACTTTCTACCTCACAAGTGGGATTCATGTGTTGGAAAAAAAGTCAAAAAATTAATTCTCATGTTCAGACAATGGGAAACAAACGGGTTGTAAATAATTAAATTAACATAAAAATAAGAAATAAACAATCTTGGAGATGAAAGTAAATAAAGAGTTGTTCGAGTTTAGAGAAAGTGTTACTCTTTCAATATAAATATATTCTCTATTATGGTTAAAATGTTCTTTAATAACAAAGAGTATCTTGGAGTAGAGATGTCAACGAGTCGAGCAAACTTGCGAGCTAAAACTCGAGCTCGACTCGTATAAAAAGGGTTCAAGTTCTTTTTGACCCAAGTCGAGCTAAATCGAGACAAGACGAGCTTTTGCTCGACCAAAAAACCAAAACTGAACCTGAGCTTTCGACTCAGGTCTTGTCGAGCCGAATTGGCTCACGATTTATTTTTATTATTATTATTTTTTAAACCTATATGTAGCAAATAGTGACTTGCTACCTGCTATGAGATAGCTACACACTGCATAGCTTTTAATTTTTTTTAAGGCTCGATTAGTCAAGGGCCAAAAATGGCCTCGTGACAGCGATGCCCCAAAATGAAGCTCGACTCGAGATGCGAGCCAAATCGGACTTTTTCTAGGCCGAGTCACTGGCCGCCTGGGCTAGCAAGCTAAATTGACAACCCTATCTTGGAGATGCTCCTGAAATTTATACACAAATTCGAATTACATTTGATATTCTCAACTACTTGGACAGTTAAAAACTTAAAATCGGCCTACCACTAAGTCAAACTGCTAACTTTGAATCATGTGTCATCCTTGTGCTTAATTTACGCGAATATCTATAATATATTAAATATCACATCAAATGATAATCATTTTCTGAACGATTTTAACATTATTACAATTAAATTATTTCAATAATACTTTACTTTTCGTTTTTCAATACGTAATAAATACTACAATATCATTTTCATATATTAATTTTGTATTATTAATTCTCAATTAATTAACATTAACATTCATATTAATCTAAATTCAATGAATCTTGATCTAATACATGAATCTAAAGTTATTATAGATGAATTTATTTATATTCATGTTTTTAAAAAATTTAATGGGTATTTAAATTCATGTATTAACAATTAATTTTTATGTATGAAATATAGTATAAAAATATTGCTCATTTATATTATTTCACCATCACAAAAAATTGAATAAATGAAATTGAGTTTTGAGAATACAATTTTTTCTCTTAAACTTATATCCTAAACTTTATTTATTTTTAGTTCGAATGAAACTCGTCAAATCCTCCCAATAAATTAGTATTAAATATTACTTTTAAATATCTTATATACATAAAAATTAATTGCTAATACATGAATTTAAATACCTATAATCTTATAAAGTAGTATAAAAATATTGCTCATTTGTATTATTTCACCATCACAAAAAATTGAATAAATGAAGTTGAATTTTGAGAATACAATTTTTTCTCTTAAATTTATATCCTAAACTTTATTCATTTTTAGTTCGAATGAGACTCGTCAAATCCTCCCAATAAATTAATATTAAATATTACTTTTAAATATCTTATAAAGTATTTTAAAATAACGTACAATATACATTCAACTCTGATTAGTATGAACTTAAATATGCTAAGGCAACATGTCAACATACGTCCATGCCTTACTACTTGAAATCGATATCCATAGATTTTTGCCTATCCATCGGCACATTCCCCCGTGCATGCTGCCAAGACCCTTTCGAACATGCTGTCTAGAAATCTCAACTATGAAGTGTCGTCATCAAATAAATCCCGCATTACATGACTTCTGCCCTTGCCAGATGCACGTATTCCTGACACAATCTTGCGACCCCCACACAACTTAGCCAAATGCACCAATCACGTGCGCATCGGTGCAGTATCAGCCTGCTATGTTGCCAAATGCGCACAATTACAGCACACCCACGCCAATGCATCGGCATAGGTCAAGGTTCCGTCTATGACCAATCCACAACAACTAATAATGGGTTAGCAGCTGCATCACGATCCAATTTAAGCGAGATTTTGTTTTTAGTTTAAAAAAATAAAATAAAAATAAAACTTACAGATTCTTTTAATAAAGTTGGCCTTTAAAAATATTGAGCCTTGATGTCATCGTGCTAGTCGTGTTAACTCTTTAATCATGATAGTTGAGAAATTTCCCCACTAAATTAGATAAATTATCATTATTATTAATACAGTGGAGGCGTATTGAATCAAGAAAAGACAGTAAACATCTTTACTATAGACGAGTAATAGAAAATGACGCTCATTAAACGAGTGAACTCATAGACGGATGCTAAGCAACAATGTTATTTTAAACATTTTCCTTGTACAACAATATCCACACCAAAAAAATATAGAAAAAGGATTGATGTGAGAATAATAATAGACACAAGACAAAAATGAATGCTTGTTCGAGGAAAGATTAATAGAATGAACGATAGCATATTTACAACCACAAACAATTATCTGCAAATTCCTTCAATCCCCCAAACAAATAAAGCAACACGATTACGGTGAACAAAAGATGAACACGAGGCCTTATACCCAGTAACAATCAACAGAAGAGATCGTACAAGCAAAAAAAAGAAAGTGCAGAAATAAAATAAAATGAGATTTGTAAGAAAAAAGAACGTACTTTTTTGCTGCATTTAAGAAGTCGTATCTGGGATAAAATATCTGCACTCGTCTTTATCTACCCTCGTTGCTCATTTGTAATGATCCGTCCTTCATCAGTTTCAAGCTGAGACTATTATAACGTTCTCTTGAATACTGTCTTGAAGCCTTTCTCCAGTCTGTACCAGCCTTCATCATTGCAGCAAACTCGTCATAACTTATACGTCCGTCCTGCAGAAATAACATGTTTAAGCAAGTTAGAAGAATGCATACAATTAAAAAGTTAACAAGCACATTTTAAGTCAAGTACGAGAAGAAAATGGACCTTGTCCGTATCTACATCTTGAATAATGGCATTGATAACTTCTTCACTGGTGCTCTCGACCCCATCAGCAAAGGTGTCCCTTAGCTCTTCAATCTCTATATACCCACTTTGGTTTCTATCGAAGAATTCAAAAGCTTTACGTAGATGCTCATCATTGCCCATCTTCCGCAAGTGTACAGAAATCGCAACAAACTCTCCACAGTCAAGATATCCATCCTTATCAACATCACCCTGTAAAAAAATGAAAAATTGTTTTATGCGATGGTATTGGAGCATCACGCAACTTGATCCGATTGTATGAACAAAGACATTATTTAGTATTATATATTTGTACTTCATAGACAAACAAGAAAGTATATGGTTATGGTCGTAGATTGCTTAGAAAGCACAACTACCACCAAGTTAACATTACATTGACTTACGTGGGCCCTGAAGGTTAGGATAAGAAATTTAATAGAAGTACATTATTTATTATTTGCAGAGTAGAGACGAGACTTCATCAAAATAACTATATGAAATTCGACACTGGAGCACTGCCTGTCAAATAAGAGTTAAGTCTAAGCATTAAAAGTCTAATTAGATAGAGCTCTTACAGCTTCCATAAGAACTTGAAGATCTGCATCTGGGATTTGATGACCAAGCTTCTGCAACCCAATTCTCAACTCATTAATGTCAATCTTCCCCTTATTAGCTGTATCCATCAATTTAAATCCTTCCTTTAAGCCTGCCACTTCCTCCACTGATAGATGCTCAGCTATCACCTGTCATTTGACAAAGCAATCATAAAACAATCCATTGCTACAAAACATCATTTGACAGAAATTAACCACCTTTGACAATACATATACAGATGCAAACGAGAGACATTAATGTGCTTGGATACTTTATAAAGCCAAGAAATGTTACCCTAAGAGCTCGTTTCTTCAGTTTGTTCATCATTGAAAATTGTTTGAGCCTTGCTCTCACGGTTTCACCCAATGAAACATTTGGAGCACTCTTCGCATTTTGTAACCAGGGATGATCTGAAAAATCAGGAGATACTTTTGTGAAGAGTTTCATGTTTATGATGATGAACTTAAAAAGAAGTAATCATGCATTTCAACGAGCAAAATGGCATAATATATCAACTAGGGTTAATTACAGTAACCCTCCTGACATCTCTGATTAACACACCATCACCCCTTGTTTGAAAAAAATTTCAGACTTGTTCAATTCCAAACAACTGGAGGTATTGATTCATTAATCAGAAATGACGGGGTATTAGCATAGTTCTCTCTATCTATTATGACAGGGACAGTATTTTACCTAGGACTTCCTGCGCTGTTAGGCGCTGCTTGGGATCAGGGTTGAGCATCTTCTTCACAAGGTCCTTCGCTCTATCAGAAACCCTAGGCCAAGGGTCCCTTTTAAAATCCACAACAGACCGAATGATTGCCTGGGCAACTCCTTGTTCAGTTTCTGCATTTCCAAAGACAGTTAATGTCGTGACTATGTCCGAAACGGGAGATGGAAATGACTACAACTATGCAATTCCAGAAAACTACTTTGATAAAGTTTTATGTAATTATATATGTGTGTCAATTCTTTATCTAGTCATGAGTTCGTCAATTGGAAGAACTATTACGCAGGGGCACTTCTAGCACTTGGATACTCCAGGATATGTTTGGACGTGCCTTGTCCTATTTTCTTATATATTTATTGCATTTTCGATGCTCATGGAATACCTTAAGGACACTCCACGAAGAAGTGTTTGATGTGCCATATGCCCTGTCCTATATTAAAAAGAATACAAATGAAAATAGCATATAGAAATGTAAAATTTTAAACAATTTTAAACAATGAGTCTTGTCCTAGTTTTTTGAAAGATCATGTATCAGCGTGTCCGTGTCATGTAGTGCTTCTTAGTGGATGAAGCATCCCTTTCTACTTAATAATAGTCTTGTATAACTGTATTATCCCACTCAAAGTAAAATAAATGGTAAGAAACAACATCGTAGACTCCTGCTCAAAAGGCTACATGGCCATTGTAGGCTTGTGGAAGCACAATAATTCCACCATCCTCTAACATGAAAACAGTTAATTAGAAGTAACTTTCTAATCTTAGAAATCCATGCTCTATGAGGCTTTCATAATCTTCGGATGTGTCCACACAAGACATTAGAAATAAACTCCAAATATGAGGGAAGTGGAGACTGACCTGCCCAAAATGGCGGAACGCCACACAATAAGATGTACAGAATCACACCAGCACTCCAAACATCAACTTCTGGACCATAGTCTCTCTTCAGCACCTCAGGAGCCATATAATAAGGACTTCCCACAATCTCATTAAATCTTTCACCTTTAAACTTACAAACAGATTAGCTAACACGAATGGAACAATCAGCTATTGATACTAGCCAGTTTAAAAATTACTTGAACAGGTAAAGAAAAAGGATTGCAAGAGGCATTACCAGGCTTGAAGAAAACGGACAGCCCAAAATCAATAGCCTTCAGTGGAGATGCTTCCTTCTTATTTGCAAACAAAAAGTTTTCAGGTTTAAGATCGCGATGCATGACCCCGTGCTTATGACACATCTGCAGAACAGCCAGATATTAATTCCAACATGGAAGCACTACTGAAGTATGATTTCTTCAAAAAGGATTTAGAGGGAAAAAAGATAATAAAGAAAAAAAAGTGAGAACTGAGAACCTTGAGAATGAATTGACCCTATAATTGCTCAATTAGAACAGTATAGATGAATGGAGATGTCGAGCAATGAATCTAAACACAGATTACAAAAAAGAAAGCAAATAAATATCACTGTGCTTTCTAGTATACAACAAATTCATGTGTCTGGCATTAAATTACTTCTGGCAGACAAATGTGACACAATAAGTGTCAAGAGACTCTCCTAAAGTCCAAGCGGTGCAAAATTTTTAGGGTCATTCAATTTTGATTAAAAAATATTAGTAAAATAAGAGAGATCAATAAGCATTGCTCAGCCTTGAGAATTGGAACATGGAGAAAGCCTGAACACAATTTATCAGACTACACATTACCTAAAGTTGAAAAACCAACAGGCAGAACATACTCGAAATCAGATTGATCATCGAGCAAACTTTTCAAAACCACAAACAAACAATTTCAGTTGCTGTCCTCAATCACTCGCTGTAGTAGGTTCCTTATAATTTAGCATGCAGATCTTTTATATAAATTCAAATAATCAACTAGTAAATTATAATACTCCGTCGCAGGAAATTAACTGTGTGAAAATTGAACTATGAACAATAACATGGCACGCAGATCAGAATTAAAACTACAAAGCAACACCAAAATCGAGTATATTGAATCTTCACCTGAATAACTTCGACAACTGTTCGAGTAACGGCAGCGGCAGCTCTCTCAGTATAATGTCCTCTAGCAACAATCCTATCAAACAATTCACCACCCTCACACAACTCCATCACTATGTGGACTGCATTATCATCCTCGTATGTATCCTTCAAAGTTACAATATTTGGATGCTTAGGCAATTTTTTCATGATCTCGACCTCTCTCCTTACATCCTCAATATCCACTCTTGTTCTCAACTTCTTCTTGGATATCGATTTACAAGCAAAAACTTCCCTACTAGTTTTATCTGTACATAAATATGTAACCCCGAATTCACCACGACCTAGTTCACGCCCGAGCTCATAGAACTGCTCAATATTATGGCCTGTTGGATTACCTAACACATAGGATTTGAGACCCCCATTAGGTATTGCTTGATTAACACCATAATCATTAGCAAAGGGGTTCGGCTTGTGTTTCCCCTTTTTTACCTCGTCGGACGTTTTTGGTAAAGCACAGCAATTTCCCATAAAGCTACAAAATTCGACCCTTAATTTTCAATCTTTCAAACAAGGGATTTCAAGATTTGAGCAGCATACAGACAAAGATCAATCTAAATCTCAGTCTCTTTTGATCAAAGCTTAAATTCTCCTCGACTAAAACTTCAGTTCTTTAACTTTTCCCACCTTTTGAATCTAGCAGCCAAATGGGCTTCCGAAATTAAAGAAAAACGGTGATCTACCACAAACAAAATTCAATCTTTAAGAGAAAATCACACAAGAATCAAGAAAATAAGAGGCTTTTTGTAAGCTTTCAAACACCAAAAATCTCAGATCTCTTCCGACTCGAGTTAATATGGAAATTTTCAGGTGAAATGGGTGGAAAAACCCAGAAAAGAGAGATGGAAATGTTATCCTCGTATGGTAAAAAAATATTCAAGAAAAATGTGACAATATTGAGAGAAATTTTAGGTGCCAAAATAATGGAACGAATGGGAGGTGATTTACGGTAAAGGGGGAAAGGTTTGGGGACGGAGAAAAGAGGACGATCAATTTTGAGTTGTGCACAGCGGAGAGAAACTTTCCACCTGCTGTGTCTCTTTATAATTTTTTCTCCTTTCTTTGACCTTTGACCTTTTTCTTCTCTCTTTCTATATTTGTTCTTGCCATGTGAAATGAAAAAATAAAAAATAAGAGCGAAGTCTTGTAATTTGAAAACGGTACAAGAAGATTATAAAGTAACCTTTACTCGCATTTATGTTCTTGGCTTTTCCTCTCTTGGTATTTTTAAGATTCTATTAATTAGGACATCTGTCCTCAATGACGATTTCTAATCAAATATTTAGTTAACATAATTTGAAATGAGTAACAAATATTTTGTCAAATTTTTGATTTTTTTTTTCTTTACTTATTTAAAAATACGAGGAACAGTTAAATCTTAGGGCATGTTTGGGTCGGATTAAAATCTCATTTTAATCTAAGTCAAAATTAAATAATCAATATTAACCATATTTTTCATGAGTCTATCTTTTCAACCACACAATTCAAAAACTCACATCACAATCCACTAAAAATCTAATTTTAATTCCCACCAGACACCCTTCTTATATTCCCTTCTAAAAAATATTATAAATAAAAATAGTAAAAAATGACAATACGTAATATTTAATGAAAATACAATGAAAATATTGAGGATATAAGTGCGACAATATGTTGTGTGTATACGGCTTCATTTACTAGGCGATGCTTATGCGACTCTTGTTGACCTTGTTTTTTATAGGTAGATGTGACCAACAGATCTCGAATATTTTCGCGTCCACATAAGCTCTTTTCCTACACACTCGAATAAATCGTAAGTCGCCCATGACCTACTTCGATGGCGGGGTGGAGGTTACGAGCACTCCACGGTCAAGTAAATCAACACGAAAAAATATAATGCGTGTGATGCGAGCTTTGTAGTACAAGCCACAATGGTGTTTGAACATTGGGAATGTATATGAGTATAGAAATGAGAGCAATCTTATAATATTTGAGAACGTGAACTTGCATTTCCTTTGAATGACATAATGTGTGGGCTTTTATAGTAAAATTGGGTGAATAAGGACCGTTGGATGAAGAGACGTGCTGCCTCATCCCTAAGGTAGAGGCACCTTATCATAGACATCAATCAGTCAATCTTAGGTTCAAGCGCATTTAATGTTATAATTTTTTGCAGACCAAGCCTTGACACATAAAGGCTAGACTTAACGTATTGACTTGGTAGAGTGGATATTGCAGTACGTTGTCATATCAACCATAAAATGGAAGATCTTGTACATAAGAACCTTTGTAGCGTCTCTACAGGCCTCGCCTCATCCATGAGGATTCGGTCATTCATAAGGTTCAGCCCCAGCGCGTGAGTTTAGTCACTTCGTGGTGGTTCGGCCAAAGTTGCCATATGGGCAAAATAACATAAAGTGCGGATCCCGGTTCACTAGCTATGTGACTGTCGTATAGCAATGCTGGGAGCCTGGTTAGAAGATGCATAACAGCTTCCTCACAAATTTGAGGGGTAAAAGTTGTATAATTGGAGAAGATGCGATAGGCTACTATTTTATCGCTTCTCATAATATGCGACATAGTTCTGGATGTCTAGTGGATCGGATCGGATATCTCGATACTCGAAATCGCTCATTACATTTTGAATATTTCGTAAATGGAACCATTCGGGACTACATAATTATTGGAATCAAACTCGAACTCAAACGTCGATTTCAGTTCAATTCGACTTGATTCTAACCATTAAACCGTTGATAAAATAAGCATCAAAATAAAAAATTGATAGGGTCTAGGACATTTCTTGGTTCTTAAACAAAACCACGAGTACCCGACTTTAAAATCGAATCTATCCATTTTTATAAGTTTTTCATTATTTTTATTCACTCTTACCCAGTGATCCGACCCAACAAATAGCAAATCCGTAAGACCAATAAGTAGCAAATTTGCAAGGCAAGTCAATCAGATTCATTAAATTGAACAATTGAGTCATATCATTCTTGTTCGTAGCCACTCCTGATCGTACTTAACGCGTTATTTGCTCCATAAATCCTTCTTGAGGTTCTATACACAGAGTCACGGGTAGAACTGGATATTATTGCGTGAGAAATTGGATGCTATTTTGAAGTATATCTGCAACGAATTAAGAAGGTGTAGAAATATGTAAATTTGGTAGAATATTTTATTTTGCTATATATTAGAAAGATAATTTGTATTGTCAACTCGAGATTTTTTTTTAATGGTTTAGGTAGAGTCAAATCCGAATTTGAACTTACGATTTGAGTTCAATTCGATTCCAAATTACGTGAACCCAAATAATTTTGTTTACAAAAAATTGAAGTATAATGAACGATTCTGAATATTAAAATACTCGCACAAATCCACCGACACCTAGACCCATAGACTGTTGTACCTAATTTGAAACTAGCTACCAAGGGGAAATCGAATAACGTCGCTCATATAATATTGCTTTAATGGTGGACATCTACAATATACTAAGCCCCCAATTGTCATTTATTAAAATGAATTTTCAGGGAAAAATGAGTTTTAGAATATTAATTTTTTGAAGATAAATATGGGCGAAATATATTTTCTTTTCAATCATGTCAAATTTATCGTTATCAGTCCTTTGGAAGCGTCGCCGCCGGCCAAGTGGTTTCAAACGCCGGCCAAGTGGTTTCAAATTCAAATTCAATGGCATCTAATATTTGGACTAACGAAATTCCGCTGTGTATACAGATTCTCACCAGTCAAAATCAAGTTTATTTTGGATTCAAAGATTAAAAGAAAATTGACAAAATAAAACCGTTGGCTATGGACCATGGTCGGCCAACTTATTCTATGCTTTTGTCTCGGCTCTATTTTATTCAAAAATATATTTTTTCTATTCTCAATAATTATATATTTTTTAATAAATTAATATTACATGCAAATTCAAAAATTTTCTTCTTTTAAACTTCACATTCTTCAAAAAATTATTATTTCAAAATACATTTTTTTTCCTCAAAAACACATTTTAAAATCATTATTACATTTATATTTTAAAATTTTCCAATACATTCTCATTTTAAAATTAACTCCGTTCAAAAATATCATTAAGATGGATTGAAAAATATATTTCTCCATCATATTTTTAAATAAATCAAAAGGTTCAAAATTAAATTAAGAATAAATATTTGTTCTTCATTTTAAAAAATAATATTGGTAATTTTGGATGAAAAATGTGAATAATGATAAGATTTGCTAGTAAACAAAATGTTTAAAGACGAGAACAATACGAATAAAAAAGCTAATGATAAGAGTTTGGTGGGGATTAAAATTAAATTTTGATGAAAAGTCGATAAAATGTGTTACTAAAAAATTGTGAATTTCATAAAGTATGTGGTTAAAATTAATTGTTGACTTTAACTTAATTAAAATTTTGATTTTAATTTTCACTAAACATGGGCTAAAACTTGAATAGTTTATCTGAACTATCTCAAATTTCATCTTTCACTGCGCAAAGGGCTATCGAAGCTGATTGCTACAACCCGAGTAGGACTTGCATGAAACCATGTTTTTAAGTTTTTAATTTCATTAATTAAGGCGATCACAAAAATGTACATGCCTATGTCATAACGTTATTAACATATATGATCACAGTCACAATTAGACACCATACTAAGTTACAATCACATAATTTATAGGTCACAATCATATAATATAACAAATCGCAATCACATACCACATAATTTTTGAAAGTTATTATTATTATTATTAAGTATGCTAATTTTAACATTGTATTATTAAACTACCGTAATTATAATATTGTTCATTTGTTCCAAAACAATTAATGGATAGATGTGCCTACTATTTGGGCCTGGTCTATTAATTGGGAAAGCTCGATGCGTTCTAAAAGACGAAGTGTTTTCTAAGTCCTTTTTCTAGAGAGTGCTGTAATTGGGCCAAGGCCCATTGGCCAGAAAGGACCAATTTTATCCATACATTTCAGTCTCCTACAAAAAGAAAAATTAATGGGAAGAGTTCACAAATCAGGTATTAACTTTGACAATTGCAATATTCAGGTGTTAAGTTTTAAACTTGCAAGAATCAAGTATTTATTAATTAATTAAATATTTAATTGTAATATAATATAATTAACTCACCATACCTCCACCTCCACCACCCATACTGCTACGACAACAGTTTCGGTGGCCACTCTACTCCGACGACTACTTCGGTAACAGTTCTTTCGTCGCTTAATTTCGACGACTGCTCCGATTCCAGCAATTGTTAAGGTCACAATTTTATGTAATTTGGTCACAAATATCTAATTAATTAGTTAAAAATTAATTTTCGGTTACAATTTATCAAATTATTGGTCACAAATATTTTCTTGATCATAAATAAAAAATTTATAAGTCACAAACTGTTTATGGATCACGAATCAAAAATTTTATAGGTCACAACTCATTTATTCATTACAAATTCTAGATCACAATTTATCAAATTATTGGTCACAACTTCTTTTCTGATCACGAATCAAGAATGTTATAGTCACATGTTATTTCTCACCAAGAATTAAATTTTTTTATAGGTCACAGATTGAAAAAAAATCAAAATTTTTATTGGTCACAACTCGATTACAGTGAGTCACAGTCACAATTTTTAAGTCACATATTATTTATTTGTCAAAAATTAACCAATTACTGGTTACAGTCAACTAAATAATTGGTTACGGACACTCATCGCATCTCATCTC
>CAIGRB010111817.1:31365-69801 GCA_903798255.1 Fraxinus quadrangulata
TAATAGTCTCAAATTTTAAGATCAATATTTTATATTTAAAATACACCAAGACTTGGTTAATTACTATACCTTTCTTCCAAGATAATGGCAAAAAAATTGCCACGTGTTACAATCCACGTTCTTGCACTTCAATTACATCATTAAAATTTCTAAATCCAAAAACAAAAAACAATAAAGAAAAAGACATCTTTGATTTTTTCTTAACATGTCAAAATCAATAGAAAAAAATATTTAATCAATTATTAAAGTGTGTTTGGTTGTATTTATTTTTATGAAAAATATCAAATTTTCACCCAATGTTTTTATTTTCAAGTATTTGATTGTTATTTTTTTTCCATGAAAAATATTTTTGAATTTTTAAAAATTTGCTTAATATTTCTTATTTTTAAGGAAAATATTTTCTTTGAGTGAGTAATTTTTTTTTCAAAATAAGTAAAATATTGAGGCCGAACCTCAACCTATGCTCGAGATAGTTGTCCTTACATTGATAAGGGATGTATGGATTCTCGAAAAGAGAGGAGCCAAGCGTGGAATCCCCAGAATTAGAAGTAGTAGGATTAATTCTTATAATGAGACAAAATATCACTGGAGCATACTACCATGAGACAAAAGATCTTCTTTCTAAAGAGATTCGATTCGAAACTCTTATACATCCAAAGTTCAATATGAAAATATAACGCGTTACCTACACAACCGCATAAGTCGATACACACAGTATCCAATATCCATCGTTTACTATTAGAACTACTGGGTATCTAATCCCATTTGCTTCTTATTTAGAATAAATTTTCGTACCAATCAGACACCTGATAATCACGTAAGACGTGTGCATCACAATAACCCAACTCTACAATCATGACTGTCCGTTCACGTGTCCTTGATGTGATGGGGTTAATTGAAGTAGGACCCTGATAAAAGATCAACCAATGGAAATTAACCACGTTTAATAGCTTATGACAAATACACTAGAATGGGCTCCTCCAAAACAAACGACGAAAATATTTTTGGTATGAAGCCCTTCATCTATTTGATAATTTGAAGATTGCCCTTTTAGCTTTTGTAAATTTCAGACTGGTCCATAAAAATGTAGAAATTCTCAATGAATTTGTTTTTTCTTGGACCTAGCTATTGTCAAGATAGCATCACTAATTAGTTAAACCGTGAATTTTCAATTTTAAATATATTTATTTTATGGCGCTCTATATTCTCTGTACCAACTTTGTTGGCATAGTGGGTACCATATTTTATGTATTCGTCTTGATTTCATGAATACTTCGTAAAGTACTATTTTTATATAAATAAACACACGTTCATATCTTTTCAACCCGAAATGAAGGGTTGGAGAGGGAAGTGGAAATGTTATTTTTTTTAAGGGTACAGCCGAAAACAAATTTAATGGAAATGGTGTGGAGTATGTAGTTTTGAGGATTAGAGTACGTGGTTACAAATCACGGCGTCGAGGGTTCGAATCCCTCATCGTCCACAATCGACCCAATGGGAAGTATATTTCCCTTTGGGGGTAGGAAAATCATGAGCAGGATAGAAATTCTCGAACCATTGAGGATGGAATATTTTGTTATTCATAATTCAAATAGATATTTCCCTCGGTAGATCAACAAATAAAATAAATGTACTCAAACAAGAAACTAGGGGTTAATATAACATTTATCAAAAGGAAAGTCCAGCACTTTGACCATCAATTATGATATATATCAACGTTAATCAATTTACAGAGTTTGTGGCTCATATTTCTTGATCACCCCATGATTGTAAACCTGATTAAGACTTTGCTTAACCCCTTTTCTTCTTCCTTCCGTTGATCTCTTGCAACTTCTTGATCATAACTAATAATCACACTTCTCCATGTTGAACAATCAAAGAGCCATAGCCAGTACGAGCTGGAACGATGAAGAAGATAATGATCAAGACGAACATATTAGAGAAATCCATGCACTAACCCCATCTCGTCTACAGCCTCCGCCTCCTCCTCCTCGGAGAGAGATTGCTTGGGAAACAAGTAGCCACAGATCATCAAATCTGTCCATGACCAGCAGTACTGAAAGTGAAAATTTCACCACCATTAGTAGAGAATTCAATGCTTTAGTTCTTGCCGGATCCTCCATCGGGAACAGCACTAGCCGGCCGGAAAACGACGTTCCCGTGGCGGAGAATGGTGTTAGCAACTTGGGGAGGATCCGGGAGGAGGAAGTGACAGAGGAAACCAACCCTTTGGCTATTGTGCCCGATAATAATCCTCTGGACATTCCTGTCCCAGTCCAATCGCCCCAAGGTAACGTTGACCATCTCGTCTAAAAGCTAAAATTGTTAAGCATCAGACTGAAAGTTTAAGCTATTAGGAAGAGGCTACTTGTGTTCACTTAAATCTTATCTTTGACAGGTAATCAACGGGAAGTGTCTGTGCAAAGTGTGAAGAAGGAAGAGGTAGAATCGAAAATTAACGCATGGCAGAATGCAAAGATTGCGAAGATTAATAATAGGTTTAAGAGAGAGGATGCTGTGATCACTGGTTTGGAGAGTGAGGAAGTGCAGAAGGCCACTTCTTGGATGAAGAAAATTGAGGTATAACACATTGGTGTAAATCAGATTTTTAGTATATTTTGATACATGCTGATGAAATGCGTTGTTACACTTAATTGTTGACTTGACACAGGATTTTTATCAACTTTTAATCTACACCAAACATGGACTTAATTTGTTAAACTTTTTCCCTATGTTTTGGTTGGTACTTGTATTATCTTGATTCATACTCGTACGCAGAGGAAGCTGGCGGAGAAAAGAGCAAAAGCCCTTGAGAAAATGCAGAATGATATAGCCAAAGCACACAGAAAAGCAGAAGAAAAAAGAGCATCAGCAGAGGCTAAAAGAGGAACAAAAGCGGCTAGGGTTCTTGAAATTGCCAGCTTGATGAGGGCAGTAGGACGACCTCCGATTAAGCGTTCCTTCTTCTAAACTCTCCATATACAAGAATTCGGAATCTTGTTGGTTGTTTTATTGAGTATTGTCTAATATCGTACATTTATACGAGTATCGACATGGAAGTGTGGCATTGAATGTATAAAATATAGGGCTATGAAATGTCACAATTGCTATAATTTTGGTGGTTGTAATAAATCTTCACCAACAGTAGTGGGATTCCGAAGGTTTTGTGGTTGGAAGTGTTGATTATGAAACATTTAGATTTTGAATGTTTTATGTCATCGATTCCTTTTATTGGGTAGTCAAATTTTAAGAAAGAACTATATATAACGAGTGACACACTCTTAAAAAAAATCATATGTTCTCAAATTCGTTATCGAAATGAAAAGTCACATGTTATGTGAATTGTCATTTCCCTTGAAATAATATTATTTTTCGTGAAAAATATATTTTTGAACCAGGGTGCTCGATTGTTAGGTACTTGAACAATGCTAATATAATAATAAGTAATATAATGACGAATAAAATTCGAAATTACGAAAACAAGTTATCTATATATTTTACTTTTATTGAAACTAACTCTTTGTATACCACTTGATGTGTCTTGAAAATTAGTCCACGCAAGCCCTTGAACTATTACTTTCATATATTTTGATCCTTGAACTTTACGAAGCATTATATTTGGTCTCCAAAATTTATGAAATCTTCCAATCTTTCAATTAACTTTGCAAATCCGTCCAATTCAGTCCAACACTTTCTAGCTTGTATCCAACACCATCTTTTTTATTCAATTAATGCTTCAAATTACTTCTTTTTTCTTAATTTATCTTCAAATTGCGGATTTTATAACCAACAAAAAGAGAGTAAAAATTATTTCAATTAATCAATTTTTATGTAAATTTAGAAACTCAAATAAACATATAAAATACATTTATCAATCCCCAACCTCGTCTTTCACTTTTTTCTCCAATCTTTTTTAATATCCCCAAATTTTGATATATTTATCAAATGCTGGGGACACAAATGTCAAAAAAGAGTGGTGAAAAAAATTCAATAAAATGACAAAGTTGGAGACATTCGCTACCATTTACCTTTTACTATATCGTAAAACGTGAATGCTCGAATTATGTAAGGTACTTGTCTTTATTCTACAATTCTAACGACATGCAATAAAGTTTCATCTTCATAAATTATACATTATATAAATTGCAATAAATTTTTGTCCTCGCTATTAATATTACAATCATGCTATTTCTACATCTTAGGTGTAAAGTAGCATTATTGTTTATATTATGTCTTAAAATCATTGCCCATCAATTGCTTTGTCAAACATCATGAAAACTTATTTCAAAGTTTCCTTTCATTCTTTGATTAAATGCATGATATGATGGATGAAGTGAATTAGACGAGACTAAAAACAGACAAGTCTGTAATAAAATTTGTTAATTATTTTATTCGATATAGTTCAATTTAACGTATCAAACATATATTAACACAGTTAATCTGGCTAGGAAAAATGTAAAACCTCTGAGGGGACCTTTGCAATGCAAGAGTCTCACTTCCATATAAAGCCCTTGTTTGATTTCGCCAAAAAAATATATTTTTAATATATTTCGATAAAAGTTAATGAAATATATGGTTGAAAAGTTGCTAAAAATTGTGGGTACCTTAAAATATATGGTTAAAAATGATTTTAAAAAAATGGGGGACGACAGTGGGCTAATTGGAGTCCCTTTTTTATGGTCATTATTTTGATAAATTAGAGTTTTGAATAGTGAATTTTTCAAAAATATGTCGTTAAAATAGGAAAAAATATTTTATTGTATAAATGTGTGATTGAAAATATGTGTGAAAATTAAAGAGTTTCGATATAACGGTGGTCAAACAATGACAAAATAATGGTGGGCAAACAATGGCAGAAAATGAAAAAAGTTATCCAGACCTAATCCTATGACCTATGTTGGATATCTTAATTGGGCTCTATCAGACTTGGTTTCCCCCGTACGACCTTCTCAGTCACCCCAAAAACTAGTAATACAGTGTAGGTTGTTTTAGGCCCATTGGGCTCTAAAATTTATTTTTGTCCTATTAACCTGGGGGGAAATTCCATACCTAAGAGATTATGCCCCATTTCAAAACTAAGAAATAAGATTTAAAATTTTAAAAATTAGATATTGATTAAATTTTATTTATGAAATAATTAATTAAATATATTAAGGTCAGAATTCTATACAATTTGGTCACGAATTATCAAATTAATTGATTTCAATTTTTTTATCAATTAAAATAAATTTTTTTATAAGGTACAATTAATTCATCGATCACAAATCAAAAATTTTATAGATAACAATTTATTTATCGATCACAAATCACAAATTTTATAAATCAAATTTTATTTAAATGTCACGAATTATTAAATTAATTGGTCACACGTTATTTCTCGACCACAATTTAATAAATTGTGAGTCACAATCACTATTTTTAGGGTATAATTTAACTAATTTATTGATAACAATCAATCAAATAATTGATCACAAACACTCCCACCACATCCCATCCCATTCCATCTTGTCTCATCCATGACTATCGTCATGACCACCACTTTATCACAACTACCACAGCTAGCAACATAACCACTACCACCATCTCCATCACCAACTTCACGACTCAAATGTTTTGGATTACATATTATTTAATGGTCACAAATTATTGATCACATAACATCCAATTTATTGGTTACAATCTCAAATTATTGGTCATGTATTATTTATTGGTCACAATCAACCAAATAATTGGAGGAGGGAGTGGAGACAGAGAAAGAGAGAAGATGCGGTGGTGGCATGCAGTAGTGGTGTTGGGTATTGGTCACTTCTTGAGTCGATGGCATGCGGCTACGCCACCGACAGAGAGAGAATGGAACAAAGGTGGAGAGAGGATGAAAGAATAGAGAAGTAAGAGGTTTAGAAAGAGAAATAATTAGGGCTCAAATAAGCAGAGAAAAGAGAGTGAAAGAAGAAAAAAAAGAGAAATAAAGAGCTCGTCGGCTCGGAAAAAGCTTAAGGCCGAGCCCAGGCCGACTCGTATTTTAAAAAATAATAATAAAATAATAAAATTTTAAAGCTGCCCGGCAAACAACTATTAGCTAAAATAACTACCTACAGAAGCAGCTTTAGATATACAGCTGCTTGAAAAAAAAAATTGAGCTGGCTCGACTGGCCCGTTAAGGCTCGGGTCAAAAGCTCGGACCGAGCCTCATTTTTTTGGCCTGGCTTTGTTCGGCTCGGCTCGAGCCCAAAAAAGCTGAAGTCGAGCCCAAGCTTTTTTTTTTCTCGAGCTCGGCTCATTGAAATATCTAGGTTTGAGATTGAAATTGTGTAGAGTTGATTAATTAATTTTATAATATTATTCTTAATATTAAAAGTTTGAATTATGAACTGATTTTTGTATAAACAAATTTTAAATCTAATTTTTGAATTGTGATTTCTAAAATTTTGGTTTCATGAATGTAATTTCCACTTAACTTGGTTTACTGATTTATGCATTAATCAAATTTGTTTATTGAAATAAATCATACTATAAAAATCTAATATAGCACTTTTAGAAACTTTCTTATTTTTTCTAATTTTCACTTAAAACTCTCTCTTTACTATGCATACTTTTTCCCTTAGAGGTGACAAAAGAAATTCCAATAAAACCTATTTTTTGTATAAAATAAACAAAGGGAATTTCTTTTAATTAACTTTACATAATCCAAAACAATAAGAAATATGCTGACCCCGAATGAGAAATCCTCAAATGAAAAAATTCAAATTAATTGATTTACAAATAATATCCAAATACCAAATCCAACTTCTATATAACCTAATTTATTTTATTGATTCAAACAGCAATGTTTTTTTTTCTATGATCAAGTGAAAATTTATAAATATGTTAGGAAGCCAACAAACAGCCAAAGATATTTTTTTTTTTTACATGGAAAATGTCATAGTCTTTAAGATGTTTAGGTGAAGTGGGAAACCAAATGCAATTTTCAAAGCACGAGTGAGTATGACATTTTAATTTTTTATTTGAGTAAAAGATCTTATTGTACCTTAAGATTATTAAAATTTGTAACAATACGTACCTTAAGATTTATTGGACGATTTCAAAGTATAAATCTCGAAATATATCGAAACAGTTTTTTAAAGCATGTGATAGTGCTTTCCTTGAGACGTTATGTGCCTTCATCAATATCGTGATGTACTCGAGAAAGAAAATATAATTTCAGGGTATAGTGAATTCTAGCGTTGTCTAAGTTGTACATTCATGAATTCATAGATGTATATATTCGAGGCCTATACCTTTTTTCTCTTGAAAACTTAAGCATAAACAAGTTTTTTAAAGAGATGAATTATGCAAATGAACAATTTTATATGCATGAAAATCCAGGATTAGTAACTTTAATGCCCCACTTGGTCAGATAATTAGCCATGTATCAAAAAATGGAAAACGCGAAACCTATATACAGATTTTCGCATAATCCTTCATACAAAGTAGCATCACTTCTCAAGAGTGTCTTAACAAATTGATTTTCAATTTACATAACCTAAAATAAGTGAAAGGGTCCCAAAAATCCTGTTTGAACCATGAATAGAAGCCGTGGCACCTATTTTGGTTTTTATTTCGCCATGCTGGCGAAAATATATATCTCGTTCTAATTTCATATCCAAGAAACTTTAATATGAGAGAAATATTCAAACTCAAAACAAGGTTGCACCATTCAAAAAAATATGGTTCTATCTTCCTCGACAGTTATGAATTCTATTACAATAGCTGAATTAGTGTTTTCCCTCTCGGTTCCACATAAATTGTCGAACAGGTCACAAACTGGCCAAATTCATGAAAAGTAAAACGAAGCAATGTTAAAAGTTCATTTTTCAAGTCGAATAATCAAAACTAGACCACATCATTCTTGCTAACTAGAAATAGCCTAACATCAACGTACACAAAGCACATACTGAATCAATTATACATCATCGGGAATTAGAAAGGAACGTAAAAGAGATAAAAGTTTGAAGATGAATTCAGTGAGCCAATCTTCAAATCTAAACCTTCGTCTCTTCAAAACTTAGGTTTGTAGTTGAGTACTTGTAGTTTTTCTCCATAAAATTGCCCTCCTTCTAAAGTCGAGATATGTGTAAAACCAATATAAAAATTATACTAATCAGATACCACACCCCAACTCCCATCGACTTTACCATTAAACCATCTATACAAATGAAAAATGTGGACATGAATATCATTCTCAATCTTTAAGTCTTCACATTTAAAATTTTTTTAACCTTCCATTTTATGTGAATATAAGACATCAAATATTATCCTCAAATCTTTGTTTTTTGACATTTGAACTTTCAACTTTTCCTTTTTAAGCGCAACCCGTGAATAGTGATTTCGCTTACAAAATATTATTAAGCTCCTATTTGACAATAATTATTTCAATTTTTTTTCTACATTATCATTTTTCGATCACATATTCGCACAATAAAATATTCTATACACAAATGCTCAATTTTTTCTACTTTTTAATTACAAATTCTTCAAAAAAAACCACTCCCTTCATTTTATTTATATATGTTGATTTTTTTTTTCAATTATATAGTCATTTTTTTATTGAGAATATTTTGTTTTGTTCATTTACTAATATACTCTTATTTAATTTGTCTTGTTATAACCAATTTACTATTAGTTATTGATAATTAAATAAGGGCAAACTATGAAAGTTTTTGACAAAATTGTTTTTTCAATAACATTAAATAAAATTTCTTAATACGTGTGAAAAATAAAATCAGCATATATAAATGGAACGGAGATAGTATTATTCAAAACTCGATTTTACCCAAGTAATGATTGTCAATCAGGGGCTAATTTATTTTGAAAAAAGGGCTTTTCATCATTAAATTTACATATTGTTATTTAGGATAAAGATATTTATACAAAAAAAAAAATCTATCGAATTGTTTACCTCCTCTCACATGCACACGACCCCGCGTGAATAAAAAAATCCCAAGATGTGGTCCCTACTCCCTTATTGTGAGTAGTCGATAAGAAATTTAATAAAAAAATTCGATACATGTAGTATAATCATTTTATTAAATATTTACACGTCAGTCAATGAAAAAGCCTAAAATAAAAGTTTTTCAAAAAGCATTTTTCTGTAACGCGTGCAGGACTCCTGGCTTTAACGCTCTATTTTTAAAAGCATTTTCACATATTTATCTTGCACGCTTTTCTTGTCACCCTGTGATTTGTGGCGGCTATTCCAAAAAGTGAAAACGAGAAAAGGTCTTTCCCAAACAAACGTAAAGTTTTTTTATTTTATCGACGTCAAAAATTAATAATTATTTAAAAATAGCCGTAAATGGCATCAAGCCTTCTGATTATTTTTAACGCCCGTTTGGCCCACATTATTTCACATTATAATAAAAAAATAGTATTTTTAAAGAATATTAATTAAAAAAAGAAGTTTTTTGAATTAACGTGTAATATTATTTTATTGAAAAATGTGTACGAGAGAAATAAATTATAATTTAATGTAAAATAATGGAACTTTATTTTTCAAAAAAAAAAATTATTCTCCACGAAATTCGTACAACCTTTTTCTCCATTTTGATTTGACTTCAAATTTAACCAGAATTAACTTCTGCTTGAAGTCCGCGCCAGTACGCGGACCCCAAACTCACATTTAATTTCACCTTAATCTCCAGTCCCTCAAAACTTGCACTCGCTCACGCGCTCCACCGGTCTACTGGTCACCTTTCATCTTTTCCGCACACCTACAAGTGATTTCCATGCGGGCTTTGGGCCCAGCCGGTTCTTGTAACGTTAGTTGACTATAAAATAAAATTGCATTATACAGCTATGGTCCACTGTAACTGTTACGATTCTAATATGATTGGCAGTTTGATGGAACACACAGACTATTGTCGAATAAAATACTTCCACGTCATATTGTGTTGACCGCAATAAAAATATGGATGCACCGGATATATATATTGTAACTTTCAGGTGGATTTCTTGACCAAAACCTATTCGATTTAAGAAAAAACTGTAACCGAAATTTCGGGTCTTTATTCCAGTGCCACGCAGCATTTGCACCGTACCCAGTGATGTGAGGGGGGAGAGAAAGGGGTTTTGGGAAATCTAAAAAAAATTATATATTTTTAATATTTTTGGTGTTATTTATTTGATTGATTTTATGATAAATATGGTAAATAGGGTTGTTTGATTAATTGACAAATTTATTGACCCTATCCAAGATACAAAGTTTTTCCATTTTTAATGTTGCGAATCATTAAAAACAAATAATTGACACGGAGTTAAAAATACATATAGTAAATGTGTTAGAATAGATTAAAAAATATTTATTTTTAAAGATCGAAGATGGAATAGTTTATGTTATTTTATACTCAATGAACTTTTTGAATTCATGCGGGTGAACTTACGCAATGATATGGCCACGTTGTTTTGTTTCTCAGGAACTTTTTGTCATTAAAATGCACGAGTGTCACCGGTTGAGTTTATTACGCTCTATTCGATGAATAGGATCACCGTGCATATGTAATAATTTTGAATATAGAACATAATACAATAATCTTTTACTTTTTAAACGCTTCTAGTACATAACGATATTTTAGGATAAAGATTTAGTTGAATTTCTTCACCAACCTTTTTGCATAATCGATAAAAAGAGTCTGTTTCGATGAAAAAGTATCTGATCATGTTACTTATAATAGTACGTATCAATGAAAATTTCATTGCGTTTTGTAAGAATTGAGCTAAGATTACAAATGTTAAGATAAACAAATAATATAAACAAGATAGAAATAAAATTAGCCAAATAATTTCTCCAAAATTTACTTTTTCTCAAATTATATTTTTCCAAATTATTCTATTGGTGGTTCATGCAAAGACACAAACGATGAATGACAGACGATTGCTTCACGCCCAATCCACTTTAGATCAAATATTCACGTAGGAAAAAATAATAATACAGAATTAACTTATCATTACTTATTCATTATAAGAATATATTGCATTATTGCTCCCCGAACGATTGTCTCAATAGCAAATTAGTACTCAACCTTTAAATAAACAGGTTGGTTCTCAATTTTTATTTATTTATTTTTACATTTGCACAATAAGTACAAATTTGAATAAAACTTACCTTCACAAAGTCAAACATGGACCACGTCACTATTAAAAATGATTTGAAGCATTTCCGTCATTGTAGACTGCTTTATGTTTAAAATAAAGTTCAAATGAATGTAAAGCATTTTCTAATAGTTTAAACATTTAAAAAACACTTGAGAATTATTCATAAACAGTTTAAATTATAAATAGATAGAAATTATGGGGTGAATAAGTGGATAGTACTTATATATTATTTTCTTTATATCAATTATTATAGTTTACGAACAAGTTAAATCAATTATTGGCCACTAAACTTTTATGAGCTTTCTACTTACTAACCCATCTTTAAGCGGTTATTCAACACTTGCACGTCTTTTAGATAATTGCCTATCCACCATCCTTTAAGAAAAATGGTTCCAATCGTCGATGAAAAATCTCATGTGATAAAAGAAAATTCCACATGACAAGTAGTTGATAACGTGAAGTCGGTCCAAGTAAATAAAATTGCAGTGAAGAAAACACGATTTTCTTTTGATTTTACAAAAACGAGTGTTATAAAATGAAGGATGTTGGGTATGATTTTGCCTAATTATGACATATTTCACGTCATCATCTCGGCGCGCTGGTTTCCCATTTGTCATGTGGATTTTTTCATCTACACTTTTTGAACAATTTTTTAATGAGTGGTAGATGTTTAATTAATTGAAAAATAGATGAGTGTTGAGTAACCTTTTACAATTGAGCTGAGTAAGTAGAAATCTCATGAAATACTTGATTTAGATCTCACTTGTACCCATTTATTGAAAATTATGAACACGTCAGATTTTAATGAGAAAAAATGAATATGACTTACACGTGAGGAAGCGTGTTTAAAACAATGCCGAAGAATGAGGATTTAACGAACTTTTTTTTCAAAAAAAAAAAAATTGTTATTTTAGATAATTATGTATTGCTTTGTTTTAAAAAATATAAATATGCAGTTCATTTATGACACAAACTAGATATAGTTCTTTAATTTAAACGAATACACGTAGTCCTCTTTAAAAAATTTTGAATTTTTAAATGAGATGATTGCAATTCATTAAAAGGTTTGGTAACAACATATTCTTCTTCTTAGAGGTTAGGGTAGTTATAGAAATAAATATTGGGACCAGTGATGCAATTTTGAATTTCCTTGTTATAAATAATAATGATGGTATTGAAAAGTTGAAGAAGAGAGGAAATTAAGACAGGAGAGAGAGAGAGAGGGAGAGAGAGAGTGAGTAAACATAAACGTAACATAGGAAATGGCGAAGAAGAAAGGCACGAGAAGAAGAAGAAACTCCTACTGAATACAACTTTTCTTATTCGATTTCTCTATCCAGATCTGTATATGCTAAAACTGTCCCTCAATCCCTGCATATTAGTGCGCATATATATGCAAAAAAATCGGTAATGGAGCTGCTTTTGCTGCTGCTGGGTTTTGGTGTTCATACTGTTAACTGGTAAAAGGTTCTGTATTTTGAAGTTCTGTTTACTCGATGATTTTTACTGAATTTGTGAGAAATCTTGCATATATGTTAGATTTTATCGATACAGTTCATCTCATGCATGTAATCTGATTTTCATCGTGCTTCGTTAATTTTCGATTTTTTGATCAAATTTAATTTTTTTTTCTATACAGGAAGGATTCCGCTCGTGTGAATGGCGTTTGATTTTATTGGTATATGAATGCTTAAAAGGTGACTTTTTGGAATTTTTTCCCATTTTTTGTTCTCTGTTTCATTACTTTTATTTATTTATTTATTCATTCTCTTGGGTTGGGTTGCGAAGAAGTACAAATTAATTTTTATGTTTAATTAATTACACGTGCACTTTTTATAGTTTTTATGGATTTTTCATTATTAGAGAAATTTGTTTTATTCATATATTTTTCTAAATTAATTTTCAGCCATTGAGCAGCGAATTTGATTACAATGAGATTTTTAAAGTACAAAAATAAATAAATAAATAAAAGGAAAGGTATTTGAATTCTGATGTATTTTAATTATTGGATGAGGCCTGATTTTCTCCTCCTTTCATACTTAATTTTCTTTCCTTTTATTTATAAATAGATTGAGAAACTTTTCAAGATGCTATTTATTTTTACTTTTCCCTGTTCTTACATTCATAATCTATATGTTTTTGCTCATTTTGATGATAAATTGGCAGTTTGGTTGATTTTCATTGGCACTTTACCTCAATTTTTATGTGATTTTTCAATTTAGTTTTTAATTGTTATCGTTTCCTTTCTTTTTGATTAACTTATCAGAAAATTTATTAATATTTACTTTTGCAGTTCGACTTTATCATCTCCTATTCCAGTTTACAAAATCAAAGATATGGCGGTGAAAATTAATCGCTTGACTGTTGAAACTGAAGATGTGTTTGCAAGCTTGCTCGACCTTGCTGCTAACAATGACGTCCAGGGCTTTAAAAGGCTGGTTGATCGTGAACCGTCCATTGTTGATGAAGTTGGACTGTGGTACGGACGTCAAATGGGATCAAGGCAAATGGTTCTTCTGCGTAGAACTCCATTGATGATGGCTGCCACTTATGGTGGCATTGATGTTTTGAAACTGATAATTTCTTTGCCTGAAATTGATGTGAATCGACCATGTGGCATTGACAAGACAACTGCTCTTCACTGTGCGGCATCCGGTGGATCCATGAATGCCGTTGATGCTGTGAAGCTACTATTGGAAGCAGGAGCAGATCCAAATCAGGCAGATGCCAATGGCTGTTACCCTCTGGATGTCATCACCGTCTCACGGAAGTTTTACGATACGAGAACTTCCCTCAAAGTTCTTCTTGCAACCGACGTTTCAGATTCAATATGTGCACCTTTCTCATCATCTCCCGGAAATGGATCCTCATCATCTCCTTTTGAGTCAGTACCTTCTCCTACGGTGTCACCTGCACCAGAGAGGAGACAATACCTGGTTGACCTAACTTTACCGGACATCACGAACAGCATCTATTCTTCAGATGAGTTCAGAATGTATACATTTAAGGTTCGACCTTGCTCTCGTGCCTACTCGCATGACTGGACAGAGTGCCCATTTGTTCACCCAGGTGAAAATGCTCGAAGAAGGGATCCAAGGAAGTACCACTACAGCTGTGTACCTTGTCCGGATTTTCGAAAGGGGGCTTGCCGTAGAGGAGACATGTGTCAATATGCTCATGGGGTTTTTGAGAGTTGGCTCCACCCAGCTCAGTATAGGACAAGACTTTGCAAAGACAGTACAGCTTGTGACAGAAAAGTCTGCTTCTTCGCCCACAAGCAAGAGGAACTCCGACCATTGTACATCTCAACTTGTTCTGCCGTCAACTCTCCTCGCTCAAGTGTGTCTACTGCCAATGCCATGGATTTTGCTGCAGCTATGAATCTTTTACCGGTTTCTCCTTCATCAATCCCTGTTATGTCCCCATCTCCATTCACTGCACCCATGTCTCCATCTACAAATGGCATTTCGATCATGGATTGGGCACAGCAAAATGTTCCTACACTAAGTTTACCTGGAACCAACCTCCAGTCAAGTCGTTTACGTTCTTCGCTAAGTGCTAGAGATATCCCCACAGAAGACTTGCACAAACTACCCCTTATGAGCACCAATTCGCTTAACCATTCTGCTCGTTCAAAAACCATAGCACCTTCAAGTCTTGAGGATATTTTTCTTGCTGAGAGCTCTCCTCCTCAATTTTCCAATCAACCATTGGCTTCAGCTACTTTCTCCCCTACACACAAATCAACGGTTCTTAATCAATTCCAGCAGCAGGCAATATTATCTCCAATCGAAACAGAGTTTTCTCCAAGGAATGTTGACAACTCTTTAACCTCATTTGGGACTCAGTCTTCTGGGAGGATGTCACCTCGGAGCATGGAGCCTATCTCACCAATGAGTTCTCGCATGTCAATTCTTGCTCAAAATGAGATGCAGAAGACACAGTTTCGAAGCCTCAGTTCACGTGCTCTAAGCACTAATGCTAAAGATGCTTTTGTCGCTTTGGATAGTACATGGCCATACGCAAGATTTGCTACAGGTAGTCCGTGCAATCTCCATGAGGAATGTCGGCTAAAGAGGTCCTCATCGTTTGATCTTGTGAACGACGGAGATGAGCCTGATTTATCATGGGTTCAATCACTTGTTAAGGAATCTCCTCAGGAAATGAATGAAAAGTCTGCACCAACAGCTTGCTCCAAGGACACTGGTACGTCTTCTGGTCCGAGTCCAAATATGAATTCCCAGTTTGAACAAATCGATCAATCTGCTTTGGGTGCATGGCTGGAGCAAATGCATCTTGATCAACTGATGGCTCAGTAAATGTCACAATTACTTTTACTGATCCTTTAGTTACACAAGACAGAAGGTTTTAGGCAAATTATAGCAAGCTTTAGGAAGAAGACAATGTGGTAAGGATGGAGTTTCGGAAATTCTGAAGAATTACTAATCTATAGACATTTCGATTTATTTTTGAAACTAGACACTAGGAAGTAGGAGAAAACTTTGGGTTAATCAAAAGTAGTAGTAATGAGTTTGCGTAATTACTCTTGCTATTACCCTTTTGGCTTTTTAGGTCTTCATTCCGAAATGTTTCTTAACTCTGGTAGCATAAATTTCTGATGCAACGAAAGTAGTTACTAAGGGTTTGTATAATGTTACTTTTGAGTCCTTTTCTGAAGTTGTTACCTGGAATAATGTTAGCATTAGGATAAGGTAGACAACAGGAACTGTCTGAAAACTGATGTAACATGGAGACAATTGTTACAAGTATTAATCTTAAAAAAAATAAAAAAGTACTGTTTTCAGTATTAATCATCTGTTTCTTGTCATTTCTTTCTTTATTTCTAAAGTATGTCTATTCCATTTTTGAATGTCCTTCATACTTCCATATTTGGTAACATTTGTCACGATAAGTGAATTACAGATTGGAAAGTTGGATGTGTTCATAGATGATGAGGACAGAAAATGGTATATTTTTCCATTACTTTCTCAGATTCTCTTTCTTCTCTATGAACTCTATGGATATGAGATGTTAGTGGAATTTTTTTGTTACCCTTGAAATTGTGGCTCTTTATGAAGAAACTCTGTGTTATGTTTTACTTGGAATAAATTGTGGCTTTAGTCTTCAACTTATAGTGCTCGAAATGAGTTGATCTCCTACTTTTAAGACATTTGAAACTTCAATCTTTCAATTCAGTTGCAGTTGTTGTCCTTGTATATTAAGACTTGAAATTTCATTTTAAAATGTCAACTTTATTAAGAGGAATATCTTAGTATGGTGGCTCGTTTGAATAGATTAATTTTAAAATTCGTGTGCTTATTTTTTATTCTTAATCGGATCAAGATGACCATTAAAAAACATATGTAATACTCGACTGTTGAAATTATAATGATTTAAATTATAAATAAATAGAAATAAATGATGAATATATGAATAACACTTGTAGATCCTTTGAACAGTGTAAACAAAAAGTGAATTGAAGTGAATTGAGTATTTATAATCAATTTATAAACCTAAGAAAAAAAATAGGAGGATCCTTAATCACCCACACGTGACAATCCTCGTTGTTCAATCTGTTCGAAGTCGTCTATTCGACTCAATGAATTCGGCATACTTAAAGTCGCATTTGGCTGAATGACACCTATCAGTTGCATTTGAGTTTACATTTCTAACCAAACAAAACATATTTGAAAAAGAATTCTTTTGGTCTAATCGAACACAACCAAAAAACTCGAATAATTGCTGATAGACAAACAAGTTAATTATTATTTTAATTACCAAATAACGCGATTGCATGTAGTGTAAAGGTTGAATATGATATTAGGAATCAGTAAATCCATACATGTGTACAACAGTAAGAATGTGTGTTTGATATTAACAAAGGAAATGGGAGAAAAAAGAAGTTTAGTGTAGTAATCAACTCCGGAGAAAGCCCCATGGTCCAGTTCTTGTCCCAATCCTGCACTTTTAAACATGCAAATGGTAAGCAATTATATTTTAGACAGTGATACGTAAAATAGAATTTGTGAAGAGGTCGGCTGCTGACATACCTCAAAAATCCAGCCAGTGCCCGCAAACTCATAAAGATCGACAAGGCAATCCATATGCCCACAAAACCATGACTAGAAGATAGAAAAAACAAGAAAAAGATACTCGATGCTGCAATTAAAACCTGTGTCAACAAAAATCAAGAAAGGTAAGCTCAAAGTGAAGCCATTTCTACGTTCTTAATCGCTGTGAGGAAATAATGGAAATTGTGTACTTGCCATGGAATATGCAGAATAAGCAAAATCTGATGCTCCAAAGTTTATTCCATCAAAAACAAATGCCAAGGAATTAATTGGTTGGGTCACTGCCACAAACTACACGGTAAAAATGAACGTTATCAGCACAAATGTGAGCGAAGAAAACAGAATCGTTTTCATCTTGTCGAGAGATTAAGTTACCGGGATGCCTAAATGTAAAAAGCGAAGAACGGTTATATCCTTTGTAAAGAGTTCAGATGAAAATTGTAGTATAACAGCCACAACAAGAGAGAGAACAAGCCCCAGAACCAAACTCCACTACAGATTAAAGACATCATTAGTACTGGATAGTAGAAGGGCAGAATAAAAATAAAAGACACTAGAAAAGGACTAAGAATTCGAATTGATAACTCAAAAACTATGCTACCTGTAATACACGAACAGCAGCGGCGGTGGCCCTCTCATAATCTTTTCTTGCAAATGCATTGGCCAGAATAGCCTGTATAACAATTTGAAGGCACAAATAGATTTATAGTGGTTCACCCTTTCGCACACGTCTTTGTCTTGTGTAGACAAAAATGGCTCCCTCTAAAATCCTAGGAATATTAAGATGACCTAACACGTGCAGATGACTACCAAATAAGGGAGGGACCTCCCGCCTCCCTGCAAACTTCAGTCAACCGTACTGAGAAGGTTGATCCGTAATGGAGGGGAAAAGCGTGAAGTGCAATTAGGCTCCACAGAGACCGAAAAAGATGACAATGAAATAAGGAAAATAAAATAATTCTTACTTGTCCAGCTACAGCTAATCCATCAGCAAGCAATGAGGTTGCTAACCAAACTTGCAAGCACACCTGAAAGGCAGCCATGGATGCTGATCCCAGTTTTGCAGCCAATGAAGCTGCCAGCGTTATACAGAACGTTGCTGCAATTACCCTGAATAACAAATGCAATCCTGGTCCCAAGTATCATGTAAAAGAAGTTATTTATACAGTTGATTTCAGAAGAAGAATCATGTGAGGAGTTAAGATGGTAGGATTGGCAGGGGAATAGAAATTGACATTTTTTCACCATGGTTTATCGAGAAATGTCACATATTAGTATTTACTGAAGCAAACTGATGGTAACTCAAATATTAGACAATTTATGTTCAGAAACACTAAATATATTAGTAATATGAATCGATGAAATTTACAATTTGAAAAAGAGTGCAATTCGAGTAAAACCGTTCGGCCAGACTATTATACAAGAAAAAAAGTTAAGCAAAAAGAAATATAGTAAGAATAAATTCCTATTTCAGCTTTATTCATGTTAAAAATAACACATATTATAAAATTAGGAAATTAATTAATTTCCACAGCTATAATGTGCTTATGAAAATGAAATATTTTCTGTATTATATGTTGCGATGGCTTGTCTATTTATCCACATTATTTCTTCAAGTCATAGAATACAATGTGTCTAGTCCACCGATTCTGTCTATAAGTTTGGCCTTTTCACATAGTCACTTTTCCATCTCTTTACAAGTTAAAACACCCGATATCAAGATCCCCTATACCATGTAAATCCTGAAGCTTTTTTTCTTTTTGAATGAAGGGAAGATGATTAAATGGTAAAGGTTATACGAAGATGCACAATCATGGCGTGTTTAGTAACCCGTGCTAGATGGGACTGAACGGTACAATTGACAAAATTTTCACTTCATTTTCGTCTCTAGAACTGCCTAGTACCGACTAATTCAATTTACCAAACATGCAACAAAAGCATGAACAGAATAAGATAATGCAAAGATATACAAACTCCTAAATCCCTCACCATTTTTGAAAAACCGTCCAAGTTGCAGGTCCTTAACTGTTGGAGGCAAGAGACTAACTTTTTCCATTAATCTCCACATGAGCATCAAGGAAATTAAGTACCTGTAATACCATATGGAAAATGAGAAGAAACTCTTGAGTGAACCAAATAATAACTCAATGAAATGCAGATTCTAGAGATAATTCAAGTTGAAAAATGAAAAATGCTTCAAGAAGTGATAAAACTTACTGGGAAATAACATGGGCAATGGCTGCACCGCTAACACCCATACCGAATAGGAAGATGAATATTGGGTCCAATACTATATTCGCCACATCTCCAACCACTACATTGCAATGCTAAAAGTTCAACAAATCATCTTCTATTTGAACGCCTATTTAGATTGGGTTGCACTAGCAGTTTTCGTATTTCTATATGGATGACTTTCAAGCTTGCAGTTGAGCATTTTCTAAATGAATACAAATTTTAAACCATATACAGATGTATATGTAAAATGATGAGACATGTCAAGTTAATAACGTGGTGATCATATGTACGTTTCTAATTAGCAATTAGCTTGAATAAAAGCGAAATATTTGCTTACTAGTTGCACACAGAGGAGTTTTTGTATCCTTAATACCCCGAAAGACCCCTTGCATGGACAAAGAAAGAAGAACAGCTGGAGCACCGAGTGACCTCAATGTTAAATACCTTAGTGCTGGTTTCAGCATAGGCGAATTCTACACAAGTAAAAGTATCCTTGAAGCTGTTCATCTCATGATATAGTAATTGCTTATGAAAACGGAAAATTTATGCTAGAAAAGAAACATATAAGCAATTTTCTGGATTTCACAGATTCCACTATTGGAATTCTATATTAGGAGCTAATAATATTTTAGAAACATTCGTATTAAACTACAAACCAGAAAAGATATCGACTTTTTAGTAGTAAAATGTGAGTTTTTTTTTGTGCTGCACAAAAGCTATTTTACATCTGAAGGAAAGAAGTATCCAGAAGCCCAAATAAGACTTACTGATTTTATACCCATGTAGTCAAGAATGGGTTTTGCAGCACAAATAAGGAATATAGATTGGATGAGGCCAAGAATGGCGCCAATCGCCATTGCTGATGAAGCTGATGATATATGCCTTTTCTTATTCCCGCCGTCACTAGTTTCTACACAGTTAATGGTAGAAGGTGACTTTCTTCTCTACTCCAATTCAAAATTCACCAGAAAATTATCGTGATTTAAAGTAAAAAAACAAACTTACTAAGAAAAATGTCTTCTGACTATATAGTAAAAATTTATTAACCACTTGCTTATGAAATTCAAGAGGTTAGGACTGGTGCATACCGATTTCTGGTATAAACTCTTCCTTTTCACTATCTGCAGAAAACCCTTTTTCCAATAATTTAATCCCCTCTGTTTCACCTTTCAAACTTTGCATAGCATCTTCTTCAGCAACAAAAGAAGTCGTGACACTAACAAGTGGGAAAATTGCAATTTTTGATACTTGATTAATGACAGCAATTGCAACTCCTACTGCAGCTAGCTCCACAGGACCTATAGGATAAATGAGTAAGAAAAAATAGACAGGAATACAGATCATAAGGTTGTTTTCATTTTAGTTAAGTAAAATCGAAACTCAAATAGATTCTGTTCCCAACAGATAACGTGTTATTGATGAAATCTCATAAAATCAGTGACCAGGCATTTGTAAACGTAAGCATAATACAAACGAACTGATAAGAATAGCAGCAAATCCTTCCCATCATAGCATAATGTAGTTCTTTGCAATAGGGTTTCAAATAAAATTTCATCAGGAAAGATGATAAAAGTCTAGATATAATTTCTCTACATACATTAGATCTATTGAGACAACAAAAAGATATCCATATTTGAAGCAAAATCAGCAACAAAAAGGGTCAAATCAATACGTTCTAAGATTCTAAGAAGAAATATTTGAATACGAAATGTTCATTAGCCATGAAACACTAGACATGAAAACAAGAATCAGGAGACACATACCTATATGGCCAATAAAAGCAGTATCAATTAGAGAAGCAATAGGGTCTGCAGTTAGAGCCAGTGCTGCAGGCAAGGCAATCTGTGCCATTTCTAGTCCTAACTCGTCTTTCTTGAAAATTTCCCTACAAAGCATTAGAAACATGCATCAATTGAATTGCGTTATTCTTTTTTTCGTTTTCCATTTCCCTTGGACCAATTCAGAAATATAAACACAATAAATGACCTGTGAATTACAATGAAAACCAGAACTTGGAAGAGAAAAACACGAGGAATGTCAAACATAAATCACAACAATGAAAATCATTGGCTATATAAAGGTTCTGTAACCCACAACTTGGAAAGAAAAACACAGGAATGTCAAACAGAACAGGAAAATGATTAATATTAAGTTTACTCATCATGTGTTGCTTGTTAATATTAATTATTCTATAAACAAAAGCAAAGTTTCTCTCAAAGGAAGTAAAAGCTTTCCAAGAAACAATACCATGGATTCCTGAATAAACCCCACAAAGGATTATCACCCATATTGTTCCACGATGAAATGAGCACCCTAGTAATCATGTTCTGTTCCCCAATTAGTAGTTAATCTCAAAGTTCACAGTTAAATTCTAACTCATATACCATTTAGGCATCTGTATAGAAGGTGTTAAAAATATAAGAAAAAGAAAAAGTTACAGAAAAGAGAAAAAATCTTGGAAGAAAAATGAAGATGAAGAATACCCAGAAATGATCTATAAAAAATGTATATATTTTGATTACAATCCCAAGAACCAAGAATACTTAGCAGTCAAGAAAACAGAATTATATGTACTGGAAACAAAGAAATATTAATAAAAACAAGGTTGTAACTGAGCAACTATGTAACTAACCATTTTGACCAGAACAATCACATATACCTTCCTCAGTTGTACAACCCAGAATGAGACTACAAGTTGTGTATTAAACTTCATAAAATCATAAAATACTTTACAAAAGAGGCAAGAGATTCTTCCAAGAAAATATAAGAGATTATAGCCACAAAAAAATTGCAATGGAATTTCTGCATCAACTGAATTTGGACAATAGGAAAGAGGGAACGGTATTTACAAAATTCAGATGGTATTAGTAACGAGTTATGGGGAAAAAAAAAAATAGTAACAATTCCTTTTGTTTGATCCCAAATCAGTCGTAGGACAGTGACTTTTCAATCACTCGGACAATTGGCTGATGCGTCATATTCCTTAAAAGTTAAAACTGCTCCTCTGCTCACGTCAAATACTCAAAAAACAATGTGCAATGGAAATAATAATTGGATTGCCATGTAAGGAGTTGCCATATTTGAATTGCATTCGCATGCCAGTCCCGTTCCCTTTCGTTTTGGTCGGGGGTTCGTATGCACTGGTGTCAAACAAGGCCGGGTCACATTCCAATCTCAGAAGTCCTATTGAAAAATGGGGGTTTCCCAGGGAAAATATTGAAATCTATCATGTTACACGAGGAATATGCTTCTGTTTGAAAGCATGAGATCAATACATTTGAAATAGAAGATAATCATTTCATGTTCTTCAGAAGCAAATTTTAATCAAATAGCAAAATCTAGTTGAGAGAATAGTTTTCCATCAGAAGTTCAGTAACCATAGAATTGTTGGCATTATAGGAAACAGCCATGATAAGAAATTCAAATCCTTGTCCGGGGCAGAAATTTCAGAATTGGTTAAACATGGGGTGCTCTATCTGTCTATCAGATTGCTCAATCGAGCAGCATGTGACATTGGCAGCCGGGCAGGTCCTTAGTTATGTCTTTCGAAAATGCAGCAGGAAGGGCTTCCACTGTTAAATACTGGTAATAAAAGCTTCATTTCCATTCTGTACAATTGAGTTTGTATCCTTGGAGATTCTACATTCTTTGCCATCAATGGCAGGAGCTGGTGGAGATGGTGACATATGAGATTCACATGACAAATCTTAAAAGATGGGCATGTTTTCAAGGCTTGAGTCCTTGTATGAGATTGTTTCTTTCATTTGAACAGCCTTATCTTGCGTCGAAAGATTTTTCGTGCTACCCACCACTTCGAGGAAGACTAAGCTCCCATGTACTATATTCTTTTTGTACCTAGGAAGAGAGGTCTACGTGATGCTATGGATGTGGCTGTCCAAAGCGCAGTCACTAAATTCAGGCTTGGTAGGATAGGAGTGTGCGTGTCGGCCCTTCGGTTGCCATATTTTGGGGACTGGCAGTCTGAATTTCAATGGATGTATAGATAGGTGTTGGACTAACCAGTCAGACTGCAGAACTGACTAAATAGCATAAATGGCTTTATTAGGGAAATTGGACAAATGTCAAATGTATTTGCAATCCAATCACCAATAATCACCACAGGAGCACTTCCCGTCTTCAAATCGATGAAATCGATTGTTATCTCTGACAATAATTATCCGTCCAGTGCACATGGACATAAACTTTATTGCAGTGTGGCAATCACCACAGATGCGCAAGTTCTTCATAACTCTAATTGGCCGTTCTGGTGGAAAGGTAATAAGTGCAAATGCAATGGCTAATCTCTCACTATGATATCGAATACTCTGGATCTTCTCATCAGCGCCAACTTCTTGTAGCACGAAACTTGTGTCTGCAACATAACCAACTCGCATCATATCCTCCCCTAGTTCCTCCAGCTTCCTATAAATTTCTTCAGATCTCGCATTGGCCCTATCCCCTGCAACAAATGTGTAAATCCTATTACCTTCCTCTACCCAGCTCAGACCAGTTTCCTTTTTCATTCCAAGGTCCCTCAGCATTTTCCTTGCTGTTGCAGCCTCTTTATATCTACCAGCAGCTGCATAAGCATTGGATAATAGCACGTGTAGGCCAGGGCTAACAGGGCCTAACTCAAAGACTCTATCAGCTACGTAACCTGCCAACTCTGTGTTTCCATGAATTCGGCACCCAGTTAATAAAGCTCCCCACACAAATTCTGTTGGTTGCATTGGCATTTCTTTAGTAATTTCAACAGCTTCGTGCAATTTTCCAGCTCGGCCAAGTAAGTCAACAATCGAAGCATAATGCTGATCCCCTGGCGCTATACCTTGATCTTTCATCAACTTGAAGTAATACTTTCCCTCCTCAACCAGCCCCGCGTGGCTACAAGCATAGAGTAGACACAAAAATGTAATGAAATTCGGCTTCATTCCTACCCTTTCCATTTTCCCAAACAACTCAAACACGTTTTTTGTATGTGAATGTTGAGCACATGCAATCAACATTGCATTCCACATTCCTAAATTCTTATCTGAAACCTCATCAAAAACAAGATATGCTCCCTCAATGACACCACACTTTGAGTACATGGAAATTAAAGAACTTCCCACAAAACTCGACAAATCATAGCTCATTTTCAAGCACAAACCATGCATCTGCTTCCCTAGTTCAAGCAAGGTCGAATTCCCACAAACTCGAATCACACTCGAAAAAGTAAAATCATTAACACCCAAATCCTCAATCAATGCGTCCTTAAAAAGCCTCAAAGCCTCCTCGTCTTCACCCATTTGCGCATACCCATATATCATCCCACTCCAAGACACCACATTTTTCCCCGGAATTTCATCGAACATCTTCCTAGCATCCACTAAATCCCCACATTTTGCGTACATATCCACTACAGAACTCCCAACAAACACATTAAAGTCAAACCCAACTTTCACTGCAAGACAATGTGTCGACTGCCCTGCACGATAATCATTCATCATCGCGCACGATTTCGTCACGCTAGGAAATATGTGGTCATCAGGATTCACTCCACCATTACGAAGCATTAAGCATAGATACTGAAATGCTCGAAATGGGAGCTCATTTTGCGCAAAACAAGAGATTATAGAACTCCAAGTGGTAGAAGACTTGAAGGGAGCCTCATCAAACAATTGTTCCGAGTGGTGTGGGAACTGTAATTTCGCGTAAAAGTTGATCAAATGGTGGGATATCAGTGGGATGATCTGAAGTCCGGATTTAATGACATGGCCATGAATAGATTGACCATTTAAAAGGGATTTTGACCGCGTGAAGTCAAGCAAATGGTTGCATACGGTTCGGTAGTTGTGCTCGAAGCTTTGTTGGTTGAATGAGTTTTGGAAGAAGTGTGTGATGATAGAGTGTCTGGGGGGTGGAGGTGGTTGCAGGGGTTCTTTGAGGAAAGGGTGAAGCATTTAGTGAATATCTTAAAGAGGCTTGTGGTCTGGATGCATGACGGCGGCGGGAGGTTACGGAGTAGGAGTATCAGTTTTCTGCGCCAGGCTGTGGTGGCGGCCGAAAATTTTGGTCTTGAATTAGAACGTAGACAAGAATTGGCGGGTCTCTCGCACCGCCTTAGATGTTTAGTTGTGACCGGTTATTCATAGTGTGAACCGGCCGGTTCATTTTTTTTATATATAATATAAGCGAAGTCGTTTGCAAATTTATTGACCGAAGAAGCCTATTTTTTTTGAGTTTTCAAATTTATACCAAATTTACATTTTTTTTTCAATGTTTTTTCTTAGCATTTCACTCTAATCTTATATTTTCATCTTTTTCAACATTTATCATTGAAAGTAATGTCAACTTGTCTTCAAGTTTAAGTGCTTGTGGGGAATTATTTTTTGAAAAATAATTTTGTGGTTAAAATGTAGAAAAAATTATGAAAATACATGAAAAATGATTTCGTTTCTTGGAAGTGGTTGAAAATGAACATGAGAAAAAATAATTCTTAACATTTGCATTCAGTGTGCTAATTGTTGCAGAAGTTTGTTTCTTAAAATGGATGTTCCCAAGTTTTACGGACCGCAAGTGTGACTTTCAACACTCTTTATTTTTAGGTCGAAAAGTCCGAACAAATAGGTCACACGCATACCTATATTCTGATAATAAACAATACTTATTTTTAATGATATTATTAGTGTACTATTCTATTATATGGACAGTGATGATATTATCGTGTTGCATAGGAAATGGAGTACGCTTGGAGGGTGACACCAAATTATATATGTTGATGCGCAATGGATGTATTTTTTCATTTATAAAAAATATATTAATGTTATTAATTTTAATTAGGAAAACTAGCAACTAGGTCCCTAACTTCTGAAAAAATTACAAATGGTTCCCAGACATTTTTAACAAAACATCTTAAAACTTTAAGGTTAGCCAACGCTTTCGTATTTGAATAGAAGAACCGATTCTTTGAGAAACCACCCGAATAAATCGGTCGCGCTCTCTCTCTCTCTCTCTCTCTCTCTATATATATATTCTTCTCTTCTCCCCCTCTAAACGAATTCACCAGTCTGACTAATCAATAATGGAAGAAGAAGATATGCAGCAACCAATCGGGAGACCCTCTCAGTATCCATCTACACTCTTAATATCAGAGCCAGGTTCAGGTTCGGGTCCCGTCCCGGGTCCCATGGTATCCGCAACCTTGGGTCGGGTCATGACCGCTCTCCTCAACGCTAAGCCAAAAAAACTCCAAGACTCCATTTCCCGCCTCAACTCTCCTCCCAAAATCGCCTCCCCAGTTACTGGTATAAATACATATTGTTGTGTCCTCAATTTAACGAAGAGTAACCTTGTTAAGTAGCTCAAGTACTTGTATAAGTTATTTACTGTTTTTATATTTAAACAGCATTGAATTTTACCCTTTTAACACATACAGGTAAATTTTTTATTATTGACAAGATAAATTGGAAAAAAGGCTAATCCTTTTAATTATGTTCGATTTTTTTTACAGCTTCATTAGAAGATTCGCTGTGGTTTCTTCACAAGTACGTAGGTGATGCCGTGGAAAAAAATGAGGCATTGGACCAAGTTCTCATTCCCATGATTGAACATGTAATTAATTTTTCAATTCCCATTTTCCTAATTTTACAAGTAATCTTCAACATTTTTTGCTAAGCTTAAAATTTCATTTTAAGTGATTTCTGCACTTGTTTGGATAAATTACTTATTTTACGGGCTACTTCAAAATAAAAAAAAATAAAAAATCAGCTTATTCAAATAGATAGAAATAACTCGTTTATTTTAAACTTTGATAAGAGAATAAATTATTTGTGTACTTGAAGTTTAGTGGGGGTTTTTTTTTTTTGAAAACTTTAAGAAGTTTGAATATTTGATGAATGAATTGGAATATCTCAAGTAATGATTTACTTCTTGTTTTTTACATTTGGAAATGAAAATATATCAACTATCTATAGTATTTCCATCCATATGCCTTGAACAGGCCCCAACAATNTGTACGCATGATTATATCCTTGCGTACTCATAGTAGAAGCAAAATTGCTTCAATTTCCTGCAGACAATTCCTTGTATACGCATGGTCATTTGGCCTAGTGTACACATAGGCATAATTTTTCACATTCTAGTTTATTTTCAATTCATCAACTTGGGCCGAATAATCTCTCTTCATACATATAAATTAATATAAAAACATTGTTTTGAACAAATTTACTACAAAATATACTCATTTTTGTACATTGCACTTGCTTAAGTATAGAGCACTTCTCTACCAAATTATACAAACCATTTACTCTCAGTAAGCAATATGATTGCGTTTGGATAATGATTAGTTGAATATTAATACTTTTTTTTTTCGTCAGTCATTGAGAGCAAGAGAGTTGAAACACGGAAACCAGGCTATGGCACTTCTGAACTGGCTGTTTCAAGATGATATATTATTCCAAGATACTGTAGGAAATTTAGCTGGAATTATATCGAGAAAGGATGATCGTTATATTGCCCTTGGGTGGTGTATTCTTGGACGCAGCCTTATAGAGTATGAGAATACTGTGAAAAATATTGCGACTGATGGTAACATTTCCATTTACTTTAAATCAACTTGATATCAAAATGTGATATTTTTGGCACCTTCAGTGCAGCTCCTACATGATGTTACTATCTTCAATTTTTTTTTTCGTGGCTAGTGGGGGGATTGGGGACTGTTAGGTATGTTATAATGATCATCTCCTCCTAATTAGTAAACTAACCAGGGTTTGTTAAGTTATTATTTTTTCTCTTTTTTTTCCTTTTTGTAGGAATAAAGAAGAGGTATAATGCAATGTTGAAGATGTTTTGTTCATGTGTTACCCATCTTTTATCAATAACTTGCAATGGAAGGTATCTATCCTCTTATTAGTGCTATCAAATAACTAGAAGTTTACTCCCGCTTGTCCTTTAATTTTTCACTTAATGAGGTTTTACTAGGTGACCATTACTTGACTGCTGCTGGTTGAAGGAACTCTTGCTTTATTTTACTAATTGAAATTGTAAAATATATAATTCCCAATTTAAACATATGTTGTAGCAATTGGTTAAGACTTTTGTTTCTGGACTTCAATGACGAGTTGATTTTATGTATCATTTCTCTACGGAATTGTTATAGGAACCTGTACTTTAAATAAATCTCCTACCTTCTAGCTTTTAGTTAAGAAATCCCAAGGTAAGACTGTTCAAATGGTAACTCTACTCCTCGTTATAGTGTTGACTAATGGAAAAAATTCGTCATCTGCACCTCGGATAAATAGCCTTTACTCGAACTTTTATATATGCAAATAAAACTGTCTTTATATTTCAATCATGATCCCTGTATTTACAAGCATCTGGTAGAATATTATTGTTAAGTTGGTGTAGTTATGATGTGGATGATATTTATAATAAGGTATTTTTTCTTTAGATATAGTGCTAGAGATAATGCTCAGTTGATTTGCATCAATGATCCTGAGGGCAGATGATTGGCATGATTTTACATGCCTAATATAAAGTGTGCAACCTTTTTAATCTTTTGACCCCGGTGTTTGATAAATGATATTGCAGCAATTTGCAGGAGGGATTTGAGTTGCCAACTCGCCTTTCAGTTGCTGCTGCTGATTTCATATTATCGCTTACAGTAGCATTGACCAGAAAGGATATGGTGTCCAGTTCTTCAGATATCAGTAAAAAGTCATCCGTCCTCAATGCAAAAAATAGACCTATTGCTTTATTATCAGCTGATACCAGTGAAAGAGAAGCAAAGACTTTGAGCAAAGCATCTGAATTGCAGAGAAGCTTGGAAATGAAATTGTTGCTTTGGGATCATCTGGATCAACTCATGACTCTTGTGCAGAGACTTACAGCTGTATGTTCGTAACTCGGTATACATAAACTAGATCTTTGTGCAGATTATGTTTGCCTTTGTTCCTGTGTCGATTGCAGAGGTTTTCGATGTATTAGTTTTTCTATTGCTGCTTGACTGGGTAATACATCTGGCTTTTAGTCTTGCATTTTATAGTAAAAAGTAGATTACTTTGAGCTAATTTGATTCAGAATCTATATAATATATCATAACTTGATTTTCATATTTTTTTATTTTAATGCTTCATAGTCTTGTTTGGCAACCTGTTGCAAAGCTACAATGAGATTTACTCACTAGATCTTTTCCTTCTTTTTAAAATATACAGTGGAGCAGAAAAAGTCAGCCTTTGCACGCTCGAGGATTAGAGAAAGTATTTAAGTGGTTGCTGGAAACGAGAAAGCGTTACGATAGTTTTCAAAATAAAGCAGGTGTAATTGATGTTGAATGTTGCAAGCCTTTTGTAATTGTGTGACTTTGCTTGACCCAACCTCAGTTCTTATGTATTTTATTGAATCATGTTGAAAGACAGACTTCGAGATGGTGAAGACTGGAGCATTGCTTCTCTCTTCTTGTTGGAAACATTATGGGATGCTCTTACACTTGGAAGATCACAAATTTGCTCATCAATATAGAGAACTTTTGGACCAATATTTGTCTGGGATTCAGGTATGAATAATTACTTTTGATATGAAATTTTCATCTGGTGTGATTGTTGAGAGATGCAAGGATCTAAAACTCTCTCTCTCTCTCCCCATCTTTGTGTGTTGCCTCTGGGTTTGGGGGTAGTATGCATTCACTAGGTAACAAAACTTAGAAAGCCCTCAAATCTACATGAATGTGATGGACTACAGTTTATTTGGTGAAATGTCATTTAGTAGTTGACACAATAATCTAAATCCTTAACTGTATAGATTATGACACTCGTGTTACAAAAAAGGAATACCTCATGGTCTCAAATTTTGGTCCATTTTCTGTTTTTTTTTTTTTTAAATTTAGAAGTCAAGTGGAACATAGATATGTGAAGGCATGTGCGTATGTTTATGTTCTTTCCACCCTGTTCTTCTTATATGTTTATTGATTTAGTTTAAATCCTGAAGAAGAACATTTGCAGTTCTATGCAGATAATCATGCTGAAGAATCTAGTTCGAATATGGACAGCGGAGTAGAGATCATAAAGTTTTTCCTAAATTGTCTTTCCCTTTTATTGGGCCGTTTAGATGACAAGAAATTTGGAGCTGCAATGACTGATTTTGGATCTCAGATATCTCAAGTTCTCATATCTCAGGTAGCATTATGCAATGCTTATATCAAGTTTCTTTATTTGGGCACTTGAATAGTTCTACTTTTTCTGCTTTAGAAGCTTTTGGTAAACACTTTCCTATTTTGGTGGAGATCTAGTTTAGATATGGTCAACTTATTTTTTTTTCTTTAGCTTTTGGGGGGAGGGAATGATGCATTTGTCTATCTGTCGGAGGTTCGAGATGAAAGGACATTCTGCCCCCGGCAGGGGTGATAGGGTAATTGCGGCAAAGAGCAATTGATCCTGTGAAAGTCATGTCTTTGACTAATATACATGGGCTTCTGACAGTTTTCCTTTCGTGAACCCTTTCTGGAGAGGCATTGGGATCAAACCAATTCAAATTGAACCGAAAAACTCAACTTTTCAGAGCGGACCAATCTTAGTCCATAAACCTATAGGTCCCAGTAGACAGCAATTAGGACTTTCTTTTAGCTTCCAGCCGAAACAAAAAAAGCTGGCAACTCTTGGCCCAAGATTGTATTTGGGTAAGGAACTTTGGATGAACTAATGTGAATGAACTTAACTCTTTCAACACTTCTAGACTTTGCTTTCGAGCTGGAGCTCCTCTTTCCGAAGAAGAGTGCATGGCCGAGTTATCTTAAAGTAAAGTTCTGCCACTGCTTTTAAATGAAAATCGTTAATTAAAACTACCTCTGAGAAATGCTGCATTGGATTAATGCAGTTAGTCAATCTCATCCTCCAAGGACAAGTAAATCTGCAAAATAGTAGAAAAGTTGCAATATTTATTTGGTTTTGGCTGTACTATTATATCCTCATAGTTTTTGGGTGATATATCCTAGACTGATCTGATGCTAGCATATGTTTTTTAATGAGTTACCAAGTTGACCTTGAAAAAAAATCTAAAACCTGTAAAAGCCCGCGTTTTCTATGTGACTAGGAAATCTACTTTTCAGCTTGTTAAAATTTGTTGGGACAAAGTTAATGATATGAAACTTCCCAGTATAAATTACTCCATGGACTTTCCCATCTTTAATGTCTGTCAATCTTTAGGAGTCATTCTCTCTGGGAATACTTGGCCAATGCAGGCCATGTCTATGGGATAGAGTAATTTTTGTTCTATAAGCTTATATCATAGTCGTTAAAGCAATCATATGTGTTCAGCACTAAAGAACGTTTTATTATAGCTAAGCTGTGCCGACGAGGAAGTAATCGATGGTGCAATTTGCATATTCAAAGCAGTCATGTGTAGGACGAACCTGTCGAAAAGCAATCTTGATGACAATAGACAAATAGAAGCCATTCTACCTTCACTTCTACATCTTTTGGATGAGAGAGATGTGGCAGCGAAAGCAGTTGTTAATCTTATTGCAGAATATTGTTCCATGTATGTTTATTATTCGCTTTCCAGGTTTGTTTTGTTAGATGCCATCTTTATTCCAAGTGTGATGCATTTTTGACTTGGCAGATGCCCAGATGTTTGGTGCCTGCAAGAAGTACTAAGGCGCATTGATTCTGAAAATGTTGCACAGAGGATGAATGCTGTTGATGTTATTTCAGATCTCATTCACATATCATCTGGGTCTGTTAATGTGCTCTCACAAGAAATGTGGTATGTGTAACTGCTTTCTGTTGATACAAGGTTTTATGGTACTTCCACGTCTTTTTTGTGATTCAGATTCTTATTGTTAAATTACATTTAAATGAATTTTCAGGCAAGATATTGCAAACCACTTGTTAGGATGCCTCAGAAATGAAAATTGTGCTATTCAAAATCAGGCGTCCAACTTGATTCCCATGATTGGTTAGTCTGAACACTGAGTCTCTAGTCCATGTCTTTTTGGGTGATGTATAACTTCTGTTGGATAAAAATAGTGCATTAAAATTCTCTTGGTCATAGGCAGGATATTTCAGAAAAAATATTACTACCTTGTGTATTTTGATATAGCTTTGCCTGTGAGGTTGTATCATGGATATTTCTATTTGCAATTTTATAGTGTTTTGGTTCACTTGTTCGCTGAATGCATAATCATATCCTCCAGCCCCAACACACACACACTCTACTATATGCCCTACAATTCTTCAAGCAACAGATTGAAGCAGAAAAATAAAGGCTTGTCTCGTGTGTGAAATTGCCTTCTCTTTGCTCCTGTTGTGGATTAGAACTTTCAAAATTGAACTGTTTTACTGACATCAATGACTTCGTTTTTGTTCTTGCAGACCCTGCATTAGTATTGTCCACACTAGTTGGTCTATTTTACTGCACAGAAGGAAAAGTGCAGCTATCCACGAGTAGTACTCTCATGGCCTTGCTTATTAATCATAGACAAAAACCTGAAGTTGTGTGCAAGCTGCTTGACTGTCTTAGGTACCTTCATATAATAATTAATTTTTACATATCTTACTCCTGCAAAATGATGTGAACAATAGCGTATAGTTTGTAGTATAATCCTTCTCTGTGGATCATGGAGTATTTGAAAGGATAAAAGGAGAACTTTTCTTCAATTTATTTATAGGAGGTCTTTGCCCTCACTATAAAATAGTGGCTTTGTAGTTGAACATTCACAAATTTACTGTTGTCTTCCGCAGCAATCTCTGCCTGAACCCAGATCCTGCAGTTTCTTCTTCTGGTAATGAAGAAGGTATGCACAAAACATCTTATTCCTCTCCCAACCCTGGTTAGAATTTTGCTCTAATCATCCTTTGACTTTAAAGTGTCGTCCAAAACGCTTTTGTACCCCTCACAACCAAACTACTACTGAAGTAGAAGAATCCAGTAACCTCTTTAATGTAGTGTGCTCTTGTTTCTGTATAGGGTCGAAGGTAGATGCTGATAGGCTGCTGAAGCTGCTGCCAGAGTGGGCAAAAACTGTAAGTTAGATTGTACTCTAATTTTTTTGGTCTCCGTGTTATACACCTAGCTTTATTGTGGTATAATATCTATCAATTACTCAATATTATCAAATTTGTTCTCCTCTCCTGCTTCTGCTCCTCTTCCTTCCAAAGCTTCTTCACTTTTTGCTCACGGGGTTACGTAACCCTGGAAAAGTGAAGTCTGCCATCTTTAGCCCGTGTTTGGTGCTTACACTTTTTCATAAGCTCTGTCTTTAATGTCGTGTTCTCCTTGCGAGGTATCCTCAGATGATCTTCAACTGCTACTGGCCCATTGAGTAATTCATATAGGATGGAGCTTCCCCAAAAGGTTGCTGTTATGGCACTTTGTTCTTCCCTAATCTGCTCTCCATAAATTTACGAACATTGTTTAAAAAACTTTTTACCTCTTTATTCCCAAATGAGGTCAATGGAGCCTCTTCCAACTTGAAATAATCTCTTCCTATCTCTCTTGAGTCCAACAACTTCTCAAAATAAGCTCTTTTGAAATCTCATGTGTTGTAATTACTGGCTTGCTTATAATTCTAGCTGCTTCTACGTCCTTCCACACTCCCTCACCTTTGGTTAACGTCTGCCTTTACTGCCTTGCACCGAATTCCTTTTGAAGCACTAGAGTTCACTATTATAATTTTGTGAAAAATTTCAGGTTGAAGATTGGGATGTAATGGTTGGCCCCTTGATAGACAAGATGATATCTGAACCATCGAATGCTATCACTGTGAAGTTTCTGAGTTATATTAGTGAATATTTGGCCGAAGCTTCAAATGTGGTCTTTCATCGACTTATCTTGTATACAAGAGGGGAGAAAATGTTAGTAAATTTTCTTTTCTTTTCATTTTCACTGTGCTCATGAGTATTTTCTGTGTGTTCGTCCTCACTACTAATTGAAGTAGGTTACTAAAAATTCACCACAGTTGTCTTCTGCCTGGCATATGAAAAACCAGGATGCTTTGAAGTGAATCTGGAAGAACGCAATGTGTTAGACTAACATTTCATACTTGTTCACTAGATGACATGTAGCAATCTTTCTTTCATCTTGAAAGGCTAAGCTCTTTTTGCCTTTTCTGTTATGGTCTCAAAAGACAAAGTAGACTATACATCTTATAATTAACATGATCTCCATGTTTGGGATAATTTTTTGACAGTGTTGTGTTGACTAGTCAATTACTTTGGTGGATCATAGTTTTGAATGTGGTTCTTACTGCTATGTATTGAATTTCATTTGCTGCTTTGATTCAATACATGTCAAATTTCACTTTTGGAATGAATTTGGTCAATTGTTATCACACTATATAGTTGCTCGCAAGGAAAGTTTTCATGAGGGTAAAATGGTTTACTCATGTTTTCTTTTTTTGTTCTGATTTGAGCAGAGTTGATGAGAGCTTTTCCAAATGGCAAGGCAAGGAAGATGCAATTAATGACACCATGAAATCGGAACACTCTCTCTTTAGTCACCTTTGCCCACTTCTCATAATCAGACTGCTCCCTCTAAGAGTTTTTGATGACCTAAGTTCTCCCCTTGTTTATGGTGAACGCCAAAGAAAATGTGTGGTTGATGGTATGATTTTCTTACTTTAATGTATTTTTTATTTCTTTCAATTTTGTCCATGCTGTCCTAGTGGTTCATTCCAGTGGATGTATAATACTGATTTCGGAATACATACTCCTTGAAATTTTTTTAGAGCCATGTGCATTGACAGCAGTATTGATGTCCATAAAGCTGATACTTTGAACTTTTCACTAGCATATTTATGCTTATTTATGACATGCATTTCACTCTGCTTGAATGAAATCTACACTCTCTTACTAAGAAGTTAATTAATTAAGTTACTTTGGGCCTTGTGGGCAGACGAGTTCTATCAAGTTCTTATATGATGAATTTATTTAATTCTCGTTCTAGTTATTTTAATGTGGCCCTTGACAAGACGCCGAGTGACAATTCAAACAGCTATTTTTCAGATTGTGTTGTACCTCACTTTCATATAAATACGGAGGGTAGGGAATCCAAAAACCCTCGGCCCTGGCCCCGACCTCCACCTCACACACACACACAAAATTCAAACAGCTATTTTTCGGATTGTGTTGTACCTCACTTTCATATAAATACGGAGGGTAGGGAATCCAAAAACCCCCGGCCCCGACCTCCACCTCACACGCACACGCACACACAAATTGGGTCTTGGTGGAAGCCTAAAACCCCACTTAGGCTTTGATGGTGTTTTGGGAAAAAAACGGTGATTGACTTGAACACAACAATTAAACACTTCTATGATCCCAACAGTGTTACATCTTGTTTGATATAAAATTAATATGTAGGAATTTGTTGACTAATTACTGCTAACAGTAATAAATGCTAAGCTTTTTGATTTGTTAAACTTTATACTAAAGTGACTACCCTCCAAATGAATGTTGCTTTCAGAGAAAGGATATTTCAGCTTTGAGGGTACTGAATGTGTTGTTGAGCTTCTGATAAACAGGTTCGCCTGGTAATTGAACACTTATTATCACTTCTTGGAAAAAGAAATTGATTTATATATATTGATGTCTTCTTCAGGGCCTTGAGTAAGTCTGAATTTGAAGATGTTCGGAAACTCGCAGCCGAGCTATGTGGGCGAATTCATCCCGATGTATGCAACAATTTGATTTAAAGATTAAGCATGCTATGAAATATATGGTTTACACTTTACATTGATGTTAGTACCTTTCCATATTTATTAGGAGGATTATTGCTTCACATTCTAACATGATCGTTGAAACATGATAGCGTCCTTCATTATTAAGTTCAAGTGTTTTTTTTTTTTCTGGTTCCTTGTCATGGGCTCCATAATTTCTTCCATGGTTTATGCCTATGCTCCTCAAGTTACATTAATGATCTTGATTACCCTGCCTTGTCATTTGCAGGTTCTAATTCCGATGATGTCCTCTCAATTAGAATATGCTGCTAATGCTAAGGATGTATTAATGATAAAAGCTTGTCTATTTTCGGTTTGTACATCTCTAATGGTGAGTTTTCCAGTTCCCATGAGCATTCGTTTTATTTATAATGATAAATCTTGAGAAACTGTTCTCTATATCTACTACTTTCCCATTTTCCCCCTTTTTTGTGATGTAGGTCAGAGGCATTAATGTGTATAAGCATCCTGATTTGTTCAGAATAAGAAAAACAATTCAGAATATTCTATCATGGTCATCAGTGGACGGAGATGAAAGTGAGTAAATATTTTTTTGTGCTTCTGAATCTCTTATTAATTCTGCCATCTTGACAACCTTATATTTCTGCTTCAGTTTCCAAAGCACAACACGGGTGCATTGATTGTCTGGCCTTGATGCTATGCACTGATTTGCAAGCTCCAAAGTCACTTAGGGTCTCAACCTCGGAAGACACTTGCCATGTTGGAAATGGCATCCACTCTGTTGGTATAACTTTAACTTCATTCTAGTACTTTGAGCATGTTTGCTAAGCTTAAAATGTTTACATATAAGTTTTAATAATTTTTTCATCGGTCAAAGTTGGAAATATGTTAGCTTTTTTACCTATAAATATCTACTTCTAAAACATGTAACTTTTTAACTAAGAGGTATGAAGAGAGAAAATTATCTTAACATTTTTGCAAACAAAAAGTAAATTTTCCTAAAATAAGCTTAGCCCAATCATGTTCTTATACTTCAAGCTGAACCTCATGGAACCTGTGGCACATGACTGCAGGTGATGCACCCGTCGAAGGTTCTGTATTGACATATGTGATCCATCAATTAACAAATGATGTGAAGGATTTCTCCTTCAAGTCTGATGAGCACGATTGCATATCTAAGGCAACAGTTCGCCTCTCTTTTCGCCTATGCATGGCTAACGTACTCATAAGTGCCTGTCAAAAGATATCGGGGGCTGGAAAGAAACCCTTTGCTCGGAAAATTCTTCCTCGTGTTATTCAATCTGCTAGGGTACGATAATAGCTGAATCTTTGTATTTAGATTCCAATATAAGTATATAACTGAATATTAAGTACTCGGGGAAAGACAGACATGCCTTTACCTGTTTCACTGACCTCATTGTCGTTAGCAGGTAATGGTGGAGCCCGAGATTAGGGTTGCATGCATCCAGATTCTTTTCTCGGCAGTATACCATTTGAAGTCTTTTGTTTCTCCATATTCATTCGATCTGCTCAGCATTGCTTTGAAATCACTTAGAGAAGGATCACACAAGGTACTTTTAGAAACAATGTGATTGTAGTAATCGGGTTGAAGTTTTTTGCATGCTTCATTCTCCTTATCTTGAACTGTGTTCTTTAGTTAACTACATTGACGAGCTCGCCTACTTATTTTCTTAACTTTTTCAAGTTTTTTGTTAACTCTCGAAACCTCCTAAATTGAGAGTTCAAGAACACATCTTGTACACGAGGCCAGGTTTTGGCTATGAATCTAAGCAAATACTGATTTCACTTTCACTTTCACTTTCACTTTATTATGTTTTGTCGCGTAAGATGGAAACCTCAATTTCTGTCCGCCAAATTTCACCGTGGCCTTTTCTTCACGAAGTGATTTTTTTGTTGTTGACAGGAAAAAATGGCGGGTGCCAAGTTACTGGCATCTCTAATGGCAAGTGATGAAGAGATTGTAGAAAGTATATCCGAGGGGCTACTCGAAGCTAGAACGTTGCTTCGAAGTCTATCGTTATCTGATCCTTCGATGGATGTAAGGCAAATCTGCCAGCAACTTCTTGTGTGTTTAACTTCTAATTAGCGTATTTTCTTCACAATTTTCGTCTGTAGTCACTTCCATATTACTGCATAATTGTGCTGTGCTGTGAAAGCATTAGTCGAGTAGTAGCTCGTTTCTTTGTTATTATTTTTGGGCATGTCGCGTCATCTTTGCACAAAAATAATAACAAAGAAACGAGCTACTACTCGACTAATGCTTTCACAGCACAGCACAATTATGCAGTAATATGGAAGTGACTACAGACGAAAATTGTGAAGAAAATA
>CAIGRB010111817.1:84859-123141 GCA_903798255.1 Fraxinus quadrangulata
TTAAATTTCAATCGTAAAAAAAAAATTATTTTTTTTAAAAAAAAAAAAAAGTAATCAAAATCTAGGGGGGGCACTTGCCCCCCTAGGCCACCCCCCCGGTCCGCCCATGGGGGCAGGGCAGAGCGGGTTATTTTCTGTCTCAAAATTTTGTATTCTTACAAAACTTTTAAGGATGCTTGCATTATTTGCAAACACCACCTAGGTTAGTAATTCTTCTTGTCGCCCTATGCAGACCTTGAAACAATGAACTCCTGATTATTTGATGCAGTGAACTGTATCGGTGCTGTTTATGCTGTATTGAAAATTGTTTATTGTCCTTTATTTAGTAAGTTTGTAAAAGAACCATCAGACAAGTTGAATGGTGGAATTTACAACAAATGGACAGAGAGTGAAGTCTCGTTTACTGTTAGCAAACTCGGCTATTTGAAACAACCGCCATGCTATTTACTTGTTTTATCTTTTCACATATATTTTCTGTTCTGTATTCTGGCGAATGACAGAATTTTTGCAATAATGGAGTCTTCAAAAGAGACTGGCTACCAAGCGCCAGAACGCCCCATTCTTTGCATCAACAACTGTGGCTTCTTCGGAACTGCGGCTACCATGAATATGTGCTCCAAGTGCCACAAAGACATGATTATGAAGCAGCAACACACCAAACTTGCAGATTCTTCCATTGAGAACTTGGTTAATGGCGTCTCAGGCAGTAATGTGAAAGAGCCTGTCATGACTGATGCAACGGATTTGCATGCTGGAGCAGTGGAGCCAAAGTCCGCATATAAACACACGTCGTCTGATTTATATTCAGGTCAGAGTTCAGAAGTAAAGATGAAAGACGGCCCAAGCAGGTGCACCGCTTGCCATAAGCGTGTGGGTTTAACAGGTTTCAATTGCAGGTGTGGCAATCTCTTCTGTTCAGTTCATCGTTACTCTGACAAACACGATTGCTCTTTTGATTACCGGATGGCTGCTCAGGATGTTATAGCGAAAGCAAATCCTACTGTTAAAGCGGAGAAGCTCGATAAGATCTAGCAAGCAGGACGATTTAAAAGTTTATGAACCCAAGTATGATGCTTTCCTTAAACATATGTGCCTCTCTGTATAAGTAGCGACGTGTGATGTTGGATGGCATAAGGCAAGCAGTTTGGGGCATCGTTGTGATCTTTGGACTTTGGTGTTGTCGATTGGTCAGAGTTACGTTGGTTTGTTTCTGTGTATATGTTGTGGAATTTATGTTAGCGCATCTCATTATTGTGTGTTCTCCATTATTGTTGCACGTCACGTTTTGTGCTGCATCGATGTACATAGCAATCGAAAATTATTATTGACATGCTAATAATGAAATACATTAACTGGATAGCTCATCCTTCTAACTATGATGATTTCGTCCAGCCCGACTGAGGGCTTTGGGCTGGGGCTTGCCTCTAGATCTCAGACCACAATCCAANTCTCAAAATTTTGTATTCTTACAAAACTTTTAAGGATGCTTGCATTATTTGCAAACACCACCTAGGTTAGTAATTCTTCTTGTCGCCCTATGCAGACCTTGAAACAATGAACTCCTGATTATTTGATGCAGTGAACTGTATCGGTGCTGTTTATGCTGTATTGAAAATTGTTTATTGTCCTTTATTTAGTAAGTTTGTAAAAGAACCATCAGACAAGTTGAATGGTGGAATTTACAACAAATGGACAGAGAGTGAAGTCTCGTTTACTGTTAGCAAACTCGGCTATTTGAAACAACCGCCATGCTATTTACTTGTTTTATCTTTTCACATATATTTTCTGTTCTGTATTCTGGCGAATGACAGAATTTTTGCAATAATGGAGTCTTCAAAAGAGACTGGCTACCAAGCGCCAGAACGCCCCATTCTTTGCATCAACAACTGTGGCTTCTTCGGAACTGCGGCTACCATGAATATGTGCTCCAAGTGCCACAAAGACATGATTATGAAGCAGCAACACACCAAACTTGCAGATTCTTCCATTGAGAACTTGGTTAATGGCGTCTCAGGCAGTAATGTGAAAGAGCCTGTCATGACTGATGCAACGGATTTGCATGCTGGAGCAGTGGAGCCAAAGTCCGCATATAAACACACGTCGTCTGATTTATATTCAGGTCAGAGTTCAGAAGTAAAGATGAAAGACGGCCCAAGCAGGTGCACCGCTTGCCATAAGCGTGTGGGTTTAACAGGTTTCAATTGCAGGTGTGGCAATCTCTTCTGTTCAGTTCATCGTTACTCTGACAAACACGATTGCTCTTTTGATTACCGGATGGCTGCTCAGGATGTTATAGCGAAAGCAAATCCTACTGTTAAAGCGGAGAAGCTCGATAAGATCTAGCAAGCAGGACGATTTAAAAGTTTATGAACCCAAGTATGATGCTTTCCTTAAACATATGTGCCTCTCTGTATAAGTAGCGACGTGTGATGTTGGATGGCATAAGGCAAGCAGTTTGGGGCATCGTTGTGATCTTTGGACTTTGGTGTTGTCGATTGGTCAGAGTTACGTTGGTTTGTTTCTGTGTATATGTTGTGGAATTTATGTTAGCGCATCTCATTATTGTGTGTTCTCCATTATTGTTGCACGTCACGTTTTGTGCTGCATCGATGTACATAGCAATCGAAAATTATTATTGACATGCTAATAATGAAATACATTAACTGGATAGCTCATCCTTCTAACTATGATGATTTCGTCCAGCCCGACTGAGGGCTTTGGGCTGGGGCTTGCCTCTAGATCTCAGACCACAATCCAAATCGAAGGGCCAATGCTATGCTGATTGGCTTATGATACACGATATTATACTGTACATGATTTTAGTGTCCCCCNTATTAAAATGAATTAACCCAAGATAAACTTGTGGATATCATGGACACACTTGCGACAAAGAAAAGAGTCTATCCTTAGGTAACATATGCCCTTCTATTTTAAATAAACTTTAACAAAGATAATAGTTGGTCCGGAACCATATTTAATTCCGAGGTTGTTTGACATAGTTTTTGATAAAAATTTTAACATATTTCGATAAAAGTTGATAAAATGTATATAGCGTTGATAAAAGTTATAGATTCTATGAAATGTATTGTCAATTGATAATATTGTCATATTATGAATTAATTCCCAATTATTTGAAATAAAGAACAAACTATTATTTTAGAGAATTGCCAAGTTGTCTTACCTGCCAATAGATAATGCTTGCCGATAGATAGTGTCAATTCAAAAGATTGATGAAATCTCAAGACGTATCGTCTCCAGGTGTCTAGTATTCACTTAAAGAGACACTATATGCAATCATATAATTATGCAGAAACCAAGAACCATTACATTTTAAAGTGGATGTAACTTACAAGACAGTCCTAAAAGAACGAAGGTCCAGAAGCAGAATCTTACACGAATTCCATGTTCAGTCTAAAAAGAGTGAAATCCAATACTAGAAACAAGTTTGCTGAAATCCTAGAAACACAATATCTATAGAGTGGTATTTCCCCACTAAGAATCCAGTAAGTAACAACTCTCTACATTTCACCAATTACAGCAACACCTGATAGGGAAAGTTCCCAAATATCCAGATTGAACAAGTAAATACCATCAAAGTTATTTAAAAGGGCGATCAAGGTGATGTTTCTATAGATTAAAAAATGAACATTGAAAATCTTGGAGAACAAGACCTTAATAAACATAACAAACATGCTAAAACTACAATATTATTGAACCAAAATTACAGCTGGAAGCTCAAGGTTGGTGATCTAATGTTAAGACACGAGCAATCTAATGCAAATGGTGTATAGGATGACAACAAGCTGCCCTATTCCTTGATTGAAGCCAGTCCCAGCTCCACGCGCCTACTCCTGTTCTCTGTCTTTGTGCTTCTTTTTTTTCTTCTCCTTCTTTGCACTTCTATTTGCATCATCATCAGGTAAAACAGAGTTTCCATTCTCTGCATCCTTGTGCTTCTTCTTTTTCTTCTTTTTCTCGGACTTCTCCTCATCTGACGACCCAGAATCGGCATTGGCTTTATCCTTCTTTTTCTTATCCTTTTTCGGCTTCTCACCACTACCATCAACAGCATCGTCACCACCCTCATTTTTCTTCTTCTTCTTCTTCTCTTTCTTCACAACTTCCAGAGTCTCAACCTCATCTACCTTCTTCAATTCAACCTTCTCTTTCACCTGCACGTTCACTTCAGCTTCAAAAGAGACCTTAGCTTTCTTAACAACATCTGGCACAGGGCAACCATCAACCTCGTCTAGTTTGCGCTTACGTCCCTCCTCTCCATCCTCCTTGTGCTTGTGTTTCTTTTTCTTTTTCTTCTCAACCTCGTTCACAGCACTCACCACATTCGTCAGAGCAGCCGGCTGTGGCTCTGCAGCTGCTGCAAGGCCAGCAACCATAGAGTCACCTCCAGTAGGCAGGACAACATTCCTCAACCACTCAGCCGGGGTATTCTCTTTTGGCTTTCCATGCTTATCCAACTTTCCCTCTACAATCAGTTTCTTCTTCATTGATGCCCTCGGTCCCAACCCCCATTTCCTGGGATATGTATCCCTATCCATTACCACCCTCTTAATCCTTGAGACTGTTCCATGGTCGCACGTGGCCATCACTGCAGTTGTCATCTCTGCAATCCCCAAAGCAATTGCCTCACCCTTGGTAGTCATCAACACAACTTCCTCTCCAACGTCAATATCATTCTCAAACCTCAACAACCCCGGAATCATCAGCTTCGCACCATAACATATAGCATTCACCGCAGAATCCTTCACCACTAACCTCTTATAACTAGTCAAAACCACTTCCAATGGCATAATCACCCTCCTCAAATAAGTCTCGTCCCTATAATTATCATACATCCACTGTGCATCCATGACATCGTGCATTGTAACCATGTTATCCTTCTCCCCCAAAATCCCCGACCTCACTCTCCTAAGTTCCTGCATATGCCCTCCTACACCCAACAAAAGCCCCAAATGCACACATAGAGTCCTCACATAAGTCCCTGCCTCACATGAGATCCAGAACACAACTAAATGCCTATCAGCATCATACTCCAGCAACTTACTCTCATAAATGGTCCTAATCCTAAGCTGTCTCTTCACAGCAGAAATAAGTGGGGGACGCTGAAAAACCGCCCCCGTCAAAGTCTCAAGCGCCCTCGCCACTCTCGCAACCTCAGGCACTTTCGAATGCAATCTAGCAATACAAACATACTCTTTCCCAGCCCCCTGCTGAGATTTAACCAAACGCGTAGCTCGATCAATACAAACAATCAAATTCCCAGTAACTTTCGGGTCCAAAGTCCCCGAATGCCCGGTTTTCTCAACTCGTAAAATGCGCTTAATCCAAGCCACAACTTCATGGGACGAAGGGTTCGCGGGCTTATCGAGATTCAAAATACCATATTTAACATACTCAGGCAAGGGGCGTTTCAAGGGGGAGTAACCGGAGGGGAGGGGAGTGTAGTGCCCAGTACGTACATTCAATTTGTCGTAGTTTTTCAGCAGAATCGGCCACTGGGAAGTGTCAATGGCGGGAGTATAGCTCTGGGGCTTTATCAAGAAATCAGTGGTCTCCTTTTCATCAGTCGTGGGGTTTATCGGGTCGGATTTTTTAGATTTGTTTTCCTTCCTCTTTGTCTCGGAGCGTGATACCTGAACATCAGCCATGGCTGTGAATGGGGTGAAAAGGGAGTGTGAAATGGACAAATTAGGTTTTTTATTTTTATTTTGGGAGGAGCCAAGATTGCATTTTGCAGACAAACTGCTAGGGTTTTGGGCGCCTAGAAATGTATTTCTGCTAGGGTTTTGAGCGAGCGAATGAGAGGGGGAAACGGGTTGATCGATGTAAACCCGAGCCCATTGGTGAAATCCGGACCTTAAGTGTCTTGTGTGGAACAACTGAGTTGGAGGGAAATCTCTGGAGGAATTTTTTACTTTTACTATAAAAGTAAAAATGTAAAAGTTAAAAATATAAGTAAATTTGTCGGCAAAACATTCTCAAATTTGTTCAGCTCCAAAAATAAGTCCACACTTCGGCCACCTTCCCTACAGGCTGCAACTCGCTGATGGAAAAATACAAGAAAAATGCATAAATTAACCGATAGCAATTCTGAAATTCCCAAGAGTTAAAGGTCTCTAGTATGATAATTACACGGCGCTCAAAATAGGATTCCTGTATTTGGATCTCCTTAAAACCCTTAACAAAACCCATCAATGATCTGAATTTTCCGTCAGCAATTTTCCAGGTAATTGTTATTATAAAATACTTCTTTTTTCATATTTTAAGCACAACCCGTTATTTATATCTTAATTTTATCCAATCCCTTTTTGATTTTGAACCGTATTTTCCCAAACGATAACTGCTTTTGTTTTTCATTTCAATTTAATTTCCAGTTATATATTGTCCTTCTTGTATTGATTTATTTTTAATGTCTTTTAGCCGTACCAATAAAGAAAAAGAACAAATATGAGTCAACCATCTGTGGTTCTTGCTACAGCGAGCTATGATCACACCATTCGATTCTGGGAGGCAAAAAGCGGGCGGTGCTATAGGACCATCCAGTATCCAGAATCTGTATGCTTCTCTAATTTTTGTCCTTTTAGTTTCTCAGCATTTTTTCTTCATATTATTTTTCCTTGTTTTGATTGATGTTGTGGTTGAAGTGGTAGGGGTGTGTATATTAGTACTCTCAAGGTTCAGTAAGTTTGATATTTTATAGTATATAATGATGTTGAATTTTATAAAATGTGATCCTAGATGTTACGGATTACCTTTAGACTATACATTATACATGTTCAAAGTGAAATGTTTAATTTTGAGAAAATGGCTTGCTTTGGCTTTCAGTTTTTCACATCATTCTAACGGAATTTTTAGTGTTTTTCCTTGGTTGCAACACATTGATGATGCTCAACCATCCAGACCGTTTTTTCTATAAAAATCATGTCTGCATACTGCTTGTATTATGCAATTCTTTTGTGATAAAATTTTATATTCATTTGTGTTGTTGACTGAACTCATATCACTTCGGAATAATCTCGAAAGGGTAAGAAAGAGTTTAATAGTAAAAGCCCCGAATCACAGTATCAGGACGGACCATAGGCTCGACTTATAAGCTTGGCCATGTACCGCCGTCATTTGTAAACATCATCATTACCCTCTGAAGAGGTGTTCCCAATGATGTCATCATCTCCTAGCCAACTATTTTTGAAGGTACACATGTCGCCCTTGACGTCAACACCTCTCCATCCGCCAACCAAGATACAACAATGATTGTGTAGGCCACAGGCCATCATGACTTAGGCCACAACTATAACCTAGACAGAATCATCAGTTACCCAGCTGAACTCAGTGGCCAATCAAAAACCTTTAATCAGGCCGATGGCACGCCTAACAAGGTCGACATTGTAGGTGATGTGACAAGAGGCGGCACACACTTACGTTGAAATGCTTATAAATAGGGCAATGGTCCCCTCCAAAAAAGGGAACTAATCCAACTCATTGTAATACGCTCTCAAAACAATCTTCTATAAAATCACTCTTTTTACAACATTCCGGCTATTATCCTGTTAAATGAACCTTACGTTGATCTAATTTTGTCACGTCACTTTTAGTCAACAATTTGTTTTATGGGTAGCGTACTTGTTGGTGATTAGTGAATACCAATGCTTCTTTATGTTGTACATTCATTAATATAATGTATATACAACATACCTCTTTATAGTTTTCTCATGAGTTACAGTGGAATCAATTAATAGAGATTCCACTTGTATGAAATGTATGATTGTGTCCTTAGAACAGTAAAAACAAGGGTAATCTATGAGGATTGAGTATTTTCTTAGTTAAATCTGATGCATCCATCTTTTTTTGAACAGCAAGTGAATCGGCTTGAGATTACCCCAGATAAACGCTACCTGGCTGCAGCTGGAAATCCTCATATTCGGTTATTTGACATTAATTCAAATAGCCCTCAGCCTGTACATTTCTGTCTCCTCTTCTGAGTTCTCTTTTTAAATTTTCACTCATTGACTTCTGCTAATTTTTGTGATATCTTTGGTACTGTGGCAGGTAATGAGCTATGATTCACACACCAATAACGTTATGGCAGTTGGATTTCAATGTGATGGAAATTGGATGTATTCAGGTTCTGAAGATGGCACAGTGAAGATTTGGGATTTGAGGTACAGGAAGTTTAATTTTGATAATTCTCTCTTTTTTGGTGTTGATTTTAGAGTGTGTTTGAGCCCCATTTTTGTAAAAAATAAGTTTTGCAATAGTGATTTTTTGAAGAATGTGTGGTTAAAAGTATGGAAAAATGTTAGGTTTACGTGCAAAATTATTTTATTGGAAGAATGTTTGATTGAAAATGAGTTTGGAAAAAATGAGTTTTTAGAGAATGGGGGTCAAACAGGGGCTTAATATTCTCTTTCGCTGGATGATGTAGGGCACAAGGTTGTCAGAGGGAATATGAAAGTCGCGCTGCAGTTAATACTGTTGTGTTGCATCCAAATCAGGTGATCTTTAACAATGTCTTTCTTTATTTCAATAGATTTATATTTTGGCTAAAATTATGAATTCTTTTAAGTTTGTGAGAAGGGAACTGTTTCCAGATTAACAGTGGTAACTTACAATGCGTTATATTTTATGATTCTCAATTTAGTTTATCGAGGGCCTGTGGAATTAAAACGGGCACTCTCCCCTCTGTCATATGTCCTTTGCAGTTCTAGTTACCTGTTCCTTATATTCCTTATATTGGGTTTTCAATTATTTTCTTTCTTGTAGATATATAGGCTATTTGTTAAAGTGGGAAAGTTTTTCCTGGTTAATATTGCTGATGTCTTTCTCTTCCCGTTGTAGAGAAAATTAGTGGGTCAATTGATCTTTCAGGCTGGTATTTAAATGGACAGATATTGGTTTGCCACTATCTTCACGTGGGTTTAAATGGAAGATATGGTGACTTAAATAGACTATAAAATTGCATTTCTTTGGTATTACTATAATGTGTAATCATGTCTCCATGGAAAATTTATTGCGTGTCCTAGTGTCAGCTAGATTTAGCATTTTTAGATTCAAAAGTCGATACTTTGCCTTATATTCCTTTATTGATTTACAGACCGAGCTGATATCTGGGGACCAAAATGGCAACATTCGTGTCTGGGACTTGACAGCAAATTCATGCAGCTGTGAGTTGGTAAGTTGCTGACATTTTGCCTGCAATTGTATACGAGTTAAGCATTAAAACTTGGCATCATGTTTCATTTCTTAAATGATTGCAAGTTTTTACTTGGGTTAAGTACATAAACCTCTCCTATGGTTTATACATTATATAAAAAGATCCTTTGTGAAATTCCCTTGTCCTCCCCTTGAATTACCCTTTTCCATAACATACTTGTTGATTACTATCACATGTTACTTTCCAGTGCAAGGAAGAAAAATGTAATTACCAGAACCACAGGGGGTCATATTGCATATTTGGCAAACCTGGGGGGAGGTAATTGTGATTAACCATTCGAATAAAATTTGCAGTAGAATACACTTTAAAAGCAAAGCTGTAAGCAGGGTATTTTCTGGAGTTCTTTTCATTATGGGGCAGACTTGACTTGATCTTAGTAATTTATCATCTCATAAATTGTAAAGTTATAACGTTTTCTCGTGCGGGGTGGCAGGCAAATCCGATAATCTTTAAACTATATTTTCAGGTTCCTGAGGTGGATACGGCTGTACGATCTTTGACCGTGATGTGGGACGGGAGCTTGGTAGTGGCAGCAAATAATCGTGGGACGTGTTACGTTTGGCGCTTGTTGCAAGGGACCCAAGTAACATTTAGATGCATTTAAATCTTTTCTTTGACATGGGATCTGCAACCGGCAATTTGATGTGATTTTGCACTCTATTGCAGACAATGACCAACTTTGAGCCTCTTCATAAGCTGCAGGCTCATGATGGATACATTCTTAAATGTCTCCTTTCCCCTGAGTTGTGTGAACCTAATCGGTTAGAATCTAATACCGCCTACAAGGCACTCATCATCTCATTGATTTTTCCATAAATTGTTTTTGGCTTTTCTTGCTTTAATCTTCTCTGAAAGTGGTATTTTGTTATTCAGATGTTGAACCTGTTTCTCTCACTTTACTTTTTTAAAATGTGATTTTAGGTATTTGGCTACCGCATCTGCTGACCATACTGTGAAAATATGGAATTTAGACGGCTTTACCTTGGAAAAAACATTAGTCGGTATAAATTAGATGATCCTCACTTACCGGCTGCAACAGGTCTTACAGCATGTTTGGCCAAGCTTAGAAAAGTTAATTTAAAAGAAGTTTATTTATAAATAAATAAGAAAATTTTGAAATAAATAATTTTTTTTTACTATCGATCAAGGTTAGAAGTTACTAGTTTTGACATAAGGTAAGAGCTAATTCTAAAATAACTTTTTTTGCTTAAAGTAAAAGGTGATAAAATTAAGTAGAAGCAACTTTTACTTCTTCTTTTTTTAAGCTTGGCCAAACACGTTCTTAATTATGTAAATCTGTTCATCATTCTTTATTGTTGATCTTGATGAGTTTTCAGGGCATCAGCGGTGGGTTTGGGACTGTGTTTTCTCGGTGGACGGTGCCTTTTTAATCACAGGTATTCTTTATAAGCGTCCAAATATTTATGTAATGGATAGTACTTAGCTATAATCTTGCTTACTATTAGGCTTTTAGAAATACAATGTTTGAAAGTCAAAACTATGACATGTTGACATGTTTGGCAAAGAGGATCGAACAAGTCTTGACGCTATTAAGAAAAAAATGAAGAAGCTAAAATCTTGTTAATTATATTGTTCAGTCCCATCTTACAAGCATGTAATTAATGGATACTGGCAGCATCCAATTGGGAAAAGCTCGTATATTCTATTAACTCAACTCGAGGAATGGACCAGTTAAAGACCCTGGTACTTGTTACCCTTTACTAACGAACTGGTGTATCATTTGCAATATTATTATGATAACCTAAATTACGTCGTAAATCGGGTGTTACCCTTTTCTAACTTACAATATCTTAAATCATAAGAAACTCCGTCAGCAAAATTACGTCGTAACACCCGATGTGGTCTGTGAATATGAAATTGTGCTAAATATGATAGGTAACTACACAATTTCATCTTTTCTTTGACACACAACTTCTCGTTTATGCAGCTTCCTCTGATTCAACAGCAAGATTATGGTCCATGTCTAATGGTGAGGAAATCAAAGTTTATAGAGGGCATCAAAAAGCAACAGTATGCTGTGCTCTTCATGATGGGACCGAACCTTCTTCGTGCTGAACCTAGAGGGCATGTTTGGTGTACTGCATACTGTGCAGTTCAATGAACGGGATTTTAGCTTCATTTTCATTTTAAATATTGTTCAACGTTGTCTAATCCCTCACCAAACATGCCAAGAATGAAGAATGTACTTCCTCCATTGCACAGTGAATTATTCTACTGCAACCCTGAGGCTGCACTCCTTACAGAATGTCTCTTACTAGTTAGTTTGATTTCAAGTTTCGCCGGTTCACTTGTATGGTTGTTTTGTGAATATTACATGGTTTCAACTTATTTAACTGTTTAACAGCAAAATTAGTTACTTGGACATGAACTTTGTTTTGATGATATCTACTTATTTTCTAGTTCAGTCTATATGCTCTCATTTTTTGGTGTAATGTGAAGCGACTGCTATTTGGCATACGTGGCATTTTCTTTCCATTTTTATTTTTAGTAGGGACTGATGAGATATGCTCCATCTCTACCACCCCCCACCGAACCTAAAAAGACGAAAAGAATTTAAAATCTCGTTCACTTTAAGATTCGGTCAATATTACATACCAAACATATACATTCATATGAATACCATGCAAGAAACTAACGAAAATCCTTTTCCATACAAGAATCAAGCACAAGCAAGTCATCACATACGACGCATTTGGCCCAAAGGGCCAGTGCTTTATGATTATCCAAGAAATACACTGTAGTCGTTAACTGCAGCTCATCTTGTTATTACCCTGAAGACTCCCCTTTGGCTTTGATGGAAGGGGATGACCTAGGCAGATCGTTCCGACTAAGAGAACTGAATCAAGATTTGCATGAGAACTGTGACAATTGCCAATCCCATTGCTGAAAAGTGAGACCTTTCCACGAGGACAGAAGTGATGATGTCGGGAAAAATTTATTGGCCCCGAATGTAAGCAAACTCGGCCAAGAAATAACCACCTGTTATGGCAGCAGAAGAAAGGTAATTAAATGTTTAGTAGAGAACCTGCGGAATTCATATGAATTCATGCAAATACCACAAGGGACTTGAGTGGCCGGTCAGTATCTTGCAATTGTTCGCCAAAGGATTTATCGGCTACATGCTTGTCCGGTAACTTGTCCTGGTTAGAAAAAAGCAAAAAGAAAAACTGATCACGCTAAATTACTCCTTTGAGACACGATAAATGTTCTTTCTCTTTGATGTGTTCTTCAAAATGACAAAAATATTTGAAAATTAGTGGACATCAAAACTGGGGATTCAATAATGTAGGACACATGTTGGCCACGAAGGCATCCCTACACCGTTGCGCAACAGCATTGTCTATTTCTGGCAAATCCTTCATCAAGTGCCTCTTGAGGTGCATATCAACCTGAACGATGTAAAACAGGAGGTTGCCTCCGAACGACATTTAACAGCAAATTTATAACTTCTAAGGCCATGCTCGAGGATCGGACAAGGCTTACCACAGAAGATTGCCCTTTAAAGAGTCTTAGGAATAGCAACAGTAACATCATAAATAGCTGGAACAAATGAGAGAGTGTCTTTTGCTGCTGTTACCCGATTTTATAATGGTTAAAATTGACGGAGCCAAACCGATTATTTGGTTTAAACCAACTCAACTGACCCGACTCGGTTTGTTCGGTCTTTTAGATTTTTTTGTCCATCCCTACTCTCTAAGGGCAAAATTATGAAATTTAAAATAAAAATCTTATAATATAAATTCCAGAATGTTTAGGAATCAACTCCTTAGTGGGGGTTGTAACGTAATGTATGTACTGAACCTTCAACCTCACAACACCCCAACAAAAAATATTTATTAACTTGTTGAACCACTTAACCTAATAGGTTAAGCTGTCAGAGGACCAAGTGTACATCATTTAAATATTAACTTCAACACATCCCCTTATGTGTATTTGTATTCATTTTCCCATCAAAGCTTTACATATGTAAATTTTTAAATAAATGGGTGGTGGCGAGATTTGAATCTAGGATCTTTGCTGTTCTAATAGCACGTTAAACTTTTTGATTTAAAAATTTAAGTTGTTAGAGAGAGACACATATACATCATTTAAATATTATCTTCAACATATTGTAGAAGAATCACTACCAATTTAATGATTCGTTTTACTATCTTCAGCTATTTTCATCATATTCAAGTTCCAATAAAGAAGAATTAGTGGGAAAAGAAATTTCAAAAAGAGAGATAGTGTCATGGCACATTACAACCAATTTCTCCTGTCAACTGTCATGCTAGGGAGTATAATATTTTGCAACAGTATAAGCATTCATGAAGCTCGTCTACAACAAGGCAGAAAAGAACTTTATTGGCTTGATTCGACCGAACTTGCTTGAACAAATATGAGCTATATTAGGATTTTCCTTCTACGTTTACTGACCGAATCACTTGACCAACAACATTGAACCATAACAAAGATCAAATCTTCAACTTTAGCATTGTGAAACAGAAGTTAACATTAGATACTTACAGGAAGCAGCTTTGATGATTTTTTCACAACAGAAATGAGCTACCAAGGCAAACTGATCTCTTGTCATTAGAAGATCAAATGATCTGCCTTTCAAAACAATAATTCTATCAAATCTGGCATGAATACGTCACGTAAAAAAAGCAGTGCAGACCAAAAATTGTTCATCTTAAATTTGTGCATAAAGAAATGAAGACGCAACATGGATGTAGGCAGCGATTTGCCAATATGACCGTGTAAGTGCATAGAGTTTTATGAAGCAACAAGCAGACGATAACGGATAACCTGAGCTGAAACCTATCCAACAAGCCAATCAATGTCACTTCTATGATTCGGCATGACGAGTGCATGTTCTTTACCTGGAAAAATTACAAGCATAATAGGATAGAATGAGAAACTTGAGAAAGCTAACTTTTAGGAACAAATAATTCTGAAATAGAAGCTTTATACTCACCCATTAATTTAAAGGTTTCAGAATCCGTATACAATCGTATCTGCAATAAAAAATCCACTAATGAAATATGAGACCGATGATTCAGAACTCGGAAATGATAAAAATTCCAAAATCAAATTTAAGTTCCATATCTTGTTTGCACTTCGACTTTTGAGGTGGTATAATTCTTATGTGGTATTGGACGACACTGCTAGAACTAAGGCCTTGTTTGCCACCCATTATTCACTTGAAAATGGAGTAATGAATAGTATTTTTTGGAGAATGTGTGGTTGAAATTTAAAATAACTTTATTGGTTTGTGTGTAGAATATTTTATTGGGTGAATGTGTGGTGGAGAATCTTACTGTAGCAAATAATGTTTTAAAAAAATGATAGACAAACATGAGCTAAAACACGTGACAGGCACCAGCCACAAATAATATTTTAAAAAAATGATAGACAAACATGAGCTAAAACACGTGACAGGCACCAGCCTCGTCTATTTCAGACAATTGCCTTTTTTCTCTCCATGTTTTGCAATGTGCTCCACATCTTATCAGTTCTAATCAGAATAAACATAGAAAAAGACACAATCATTATGTTAAGAACGACAAGCCTACCATTAATCTTATAAGAGAAAGGTCATTTAAACGGCTTTATGTCTGAGTAGAACCTTGTATTTACTCGTTAAGAAAAATACTAACATCTCTATCTTTTATATAGGCATTTCAATATTACTGAGTTCTTAGTCGTGCTAGGCGGTAGCAACTTCTAGAAAATTCCTAAGCTATTATTACTAGGCACAAATGTTTTTAGACTTGAGCTCTTCTTTTAGACGAGTTCAAGGTTTCAATTGAACAAGCTAACATCTACATAAAAATATTGTTCCAATAATCAACTTTTCAGGCACCAAACTGCACTAACTTTGAATTTTATAGTAAGCAAAATATTGATGCTTACATGAAAATTGTACAATATATAGGTCATTACGACGTTAACCATCAAATTTTGAAATGTTTTCTGTACTGAAATTCGAAACCTATTATCTTATAAAGCAAGAATATTCAAGAACAAGCTATAATGTGTCAAAATAACAACAGAACTATCGAAAGAAGAAACTTTATACTATGATTCAAATTATATAACCTTGACACCAACCCACCAATCGATGAGCCAAACAAGCTCCAGCCACAAAAGTTTCCCCACCACTTTACAATGGCCTTTTAAGTAGAAAACATACTGCCTGCAAAATCCATCCACATGTTCGTTATACGAGAACAAAAATAGCTCGAATTGAACAAAAATGGTTATATAATTAGCTTCTGAATGACCTCAAAATGAAGAAAAAACAGTTTTTTGTTTCAATTTTTTGTGCGTCGTGGGAGGAATAAGTAAATATGCAAACCTGAATAAAATTGATGACGAGGCCAAAGAGGAAGAAGAGAACACCCAACGGCAGAATTATAGCTGCAGCTGTACATGCAACTAATCTATGCATACTCATATGTAAATACAGAAAAGAGACTAATTGATATAGATTTTCTTCTGAAGAGCGAGAAACAAAGTGTAGTAGATTCAGTAATTACGTATATAATAGATACGTATAACGTAAATCTTTTGGAGCTCGCATATATAATATAGTACTAATATACACAATATCAAATTGTAAATAGCACATTTCATTAGTTATTTTTTACATAGACAGAGAAAATTTGAAGAGAGTGCATGCAAAATACAAATGGATCCAGGGGTTCGAGATGGGGCTGTTGAAGGTGATGTTGATGGTACGAGGGCGGTTGCAGTGGGCAAAGATAGGTGGTGATGGAGGTTAGAGGATTGGTTACGGTAGAACAGGTGGAGGAGATGAATTATTTTTATTATCTATTTTGTTTATTTTTTATGGGTATAAACTGTTCGTTTGGTCGATTTATGGTAGACTTTCATACCAAATTATTTTAGAGGTTTGAAAACAAACTCAAACCTAAATCAAATTATTCAAAATGATTTGCGATTTTTTCAAACCTAAACCTATCGATTTGATCCGATTATAACCCGAGTCAGACCATATTTGTTTTCTTTCTATTCACTTTCTATTAGCTAATTCGAATGATCGTAAAATAATTTTCATACTTTATTGGTGAGAAAAAAATTATATTATCCAACCAAAAATAAATAAATACCAACAAAATTAAGGAAAATTCTCGACAATGTGATATGGGTATGAAGTTATGGTAGTTAATTAATTTTGGTATTTGATAATGGAGAATTGATCAAATTATCCATTTTTATATTAAAAACTTATTATTTTATTTTCAAGTTATGGCAAAAAAAATTTAAAAATTATCTTTATTTTTTTAAAATTGTATATGTCTGAAGGCAGTTCTTTTCATGGGATGAAGGGGCTTCTTGCTACGCACCCAAGGAAATATGGAATAGCATTATAGCACGATGTTTGTCCATTGGGGAAACACAAGTTCAAAGCATAAAAATTCTACGACAGCACATTGGGATTACGACTGGAACAAGATTTCTTCCGATAGAAGAGGTAATCATCCGTGCTTCGATCCAGACAAAGATCTCGTACTTCCTGCGTGGAAGCAACCTGATGAAAGATCACTGAATGCTAAACTTTGGGCTAGGTATTCTGTCATTTGTTTATATCTTGAGTTTCGTGTTTACTATCACCTTCACAGTTCTCATCATATATGTTGTAAGTGCAGGCCTCTTGAGAAACTGAAGACATTATTCTATTTTAATGGAAATCTAGGACCAGCTTATGAAAATGGAAAGCCACAAGCTCAAGCGCCGTAAGTTGAATAAGCCTCTAAGATTGTCGCATCTGGCGCAAAATTATCTGATATGACGTCGAGGGATTCTCCATCTCAATAACTCATTTGGTATTTTTTGGGAAATTTGATTTCCTAGAATTTCCTAGAATTTTCTGCGGGGTTATGTCTGGGGAAGGGTGGAGTGGACGAATGGAAGATTATCCTTCAAGGGTGCATCCCCGCAGTTATTCAAGTTGTTTCTTTTGATAGCACATAGTGCTAATTTTGACTCGACACTATAACAAACAAGATTTTAGTGGTAATCCAGTTTTGACGTTTACAGGATGGGATCTACTTGCCATACGAGAATGTGCTCAACTATGAAAGCTTTGCTGTTTGCATTCAAGAAGACAAAATTCCAAATCTGAAAAACATTCTTCTGGTATTTTTGCTTACAACCTTCGGTTGATAGTGGAAAGTTTCAAGTCTTGTGACTGATTTTGGTTTTTAACTTCCTGTAGAGAATCAGCGAGATAGAGGCAGAATTAAAATTGGCAAATGTTAAGAAGATCCGGCTGAGGTTCTTATATCACGATTCTGTTTTGCTCGAAGCTAAAAGGCAAAACGCTACACTTGGTCTTGTCGAGGATTGGGCTGTAAAGTTCTCGCAACTAAGTGAAGACGATGTCTTTGCTACACTGATTCAGGTATCACGGTTCCCTTATGGCATGTTAGGTAATAAGAAAAAAAAATGTTGAATTTTGAAGTCACATAGTTCTTAAGATGAGGGCTCATGAAGACATGTTTTTCAGCATAAATATCAAACGGTAAGTCCTTCAACATTGTCGATTAATATTTTGAGTGGTTCTTAAATATTTGAGCAGGTCTTACGCTACAAGTTACATAATGACCCATGAAGACGACAAGTTGATACTGCAAAAAAGAAGTTCAATTTACCTCGAGAATGCTCGATAAGTATGTAGTTATTAGCTTTGACACAATGTGAGACTATTTTGAAGAGAGAAACTGGTGGAGACTGTTTATGGGCAACTGCTAGTCTTTCTTCCCATGTTCCGAGTCTATTGAACACTGTCACACCCCATGAAAAATATATGCTTCATATGTAATAATAAACGTGATTAAATATTATTGGAATTGTTCTCCTGCACACGGTGTGCGGAATAAGACTGTCCACCTGCTTATGTGGCAGGAGAACCCAACATTGAGTTCTCTCCGAGTAGACAAAATAAGACTTCCCACCGTGGACTGGAGAACGAGACTGTAAATATTAATGCATCAGAAATTTTACAAAAAAACTTATTACATTTATAATTCGACCCAAAAACCCGGCATGGAAATAGCAATTACGAGATACGATGGGATCAAATTAATGTTGGAAAACTTTGGGGGCACATTTGATATGCATATGATGTGCAAAAATAAAAGAAAAATTAAGAGTATAATTTATTTTCTGGGTTAGTAATATTACACTTCACCTCCAGAAGAAAATCATAATACTTTGTAAAAAATAATTTTAAAAATTATATTTGATAGATTATGTAATTTTAAAAAGAAATTTAATTTACTTTTAAACACAACCAAATAAATAACATGAAGAGAGAGAAAGAGAAAAAGTCAGTTATTATAATATTTTTTTCATGTCATTTATTTGTACACAATAATGTACAAATATCATTATTATTATTTTATGAGATTTTGATACAATCAAATTTCATCACGTCATCTGTTGGTAAATAAATCAGTAAGTTGTGATATAAATATAGCACAATCGAAATAAAACTTGCCCAGCTTTCTTTTTGACATTTAATCAATCTATAAAGAATTATGTAAATTATTATTAAGCCCCTGTGTGGTAGAAATTATAATCAAGATGTTATTTCATCCCAACCTACAACTTTTAAATTACATATTTTATCAATTTTTAAGAAAATGGCTAAAACAAACAATATAATATTTAGTGTTGTGAAATCATGAGATAATGATAATTAATTAGTCTTATGGTCATATATATAAATAAATTTCATTTAATCTAAAAGAGCTTAGTGCTTGTTTGGGAATAATTTTTGCTTGATTTTAATAAAAAATCTGATCGTTGCAAGCAGCCATTTTTGACTTATTCCTCACGTTGGTGGATTCTAGGTTGCTTTTTAACGGTCAAAAAATCAAAATTTTGGACCAAAAAATCAGTAACAGACGAGCTCTTAATCTATTATTATTGTAACTCTCATTTTGAATTTTATAAATTCTCAATAAAATACAGATTTTCTCTCTCTTTTTTTTTCCAATCGTCTTTATTAAATTAAAGATTATGCCATTTGTAAACTCTTTTATTACACCCTTAATTATATTTACATTATTGTCAAGGCACCTGTCAAAGTCGATAATGATTGTTAATTTCTAATATAAAAGCGTGATCCAGACTACACTACGCTACCTTCTGGCTAAACCCTCGTCACTTCTCGTCTGCCGGAAAATATCAAGCGTAAGCCATCAACTCCGCCGTCATGGCCGCCGCTATGAACTTCTCATCTCTCAGATTCGATTCCAACACCATTTTTTCCGGGCCCAACAACCTCGGCCGGTCCCAATTTCACTCTCACATTTTCCTCCACAACAAGCAGCAGTTGCAGAGGAATTTTATTGATTTCAAGAAGTTCGTCGTTGTTTGCGCTTCCACGAACACCGGTTCTGCTGTTATACAGGAGAAGGGAGTGAGCGATTCTGACTCGGGACTGAGTCGAATCGAGTCACTGAGTCAGGTATCCGGCGTGCTGGGCTGCCAGTGGGGTGATGAAGGCAAAGGAAAGCTCGTAGACATCCTCGCTAAGCATTTCGACATCGTCGCTCGGTGTCAGGTACACACATACACATGAATATCTGATTGCGAAATTAAGTCTGGGTATTTTATTTTATTTTATTTTATTTTTTGGGGAAGACTCTGTATTTTGAACATTGAGTTACTTATTTACTTTCTGAATTTCATAAATATCTTTTGCAAATTTTGTTAGTTTAGGGATTAGTAAGTGATAATGATTTTAAGTTAGAACATGTTAATTTTTTCTGCAATTAGAATTAAATTGAATAATATTCTACAAAATGTTTCCCCTGAGTTTCTTCAACCTGTTGAAGCTTTTGTTATATAGAAGGAACACACAAAGTTTAACTTCGTATCATTGACATGTAACATGCCAAACCTTTGATCAAGAAGTGAATCCCTTCTGCGCCTAAGGGGTTGAGATGCTTAGCGATCAACACCTAAGGTATATTGAGAAGCAACACGTACATATTCCAGAGTATGACATTGCTCTAGTCATGTAAGTGTTTACAGTGTGACTTGCACAATTAGTAAATCTCACTATATCTAGTGTCCTATTTATGCAAAGTGAAAAATTAGGCTGTAGTCTTTTATTGTCATGTTCCAATTGCTTTTGTGCTATTTTATATACAAACTGAAGGAGCAATTTTGTTTCCTCCGTATGTGTTATTAATTATTATTAGAGAGAATGTTAATATATGGAACTAGTCTAGTGGCAGCTTGATTTCCCATCCTATTGAAATGGTTTCCATAATTGTAGCACTAGATAGGGATTGTGACCAAGCCACCCAATATTGTGATTATTGACACACTGAATTGTCTTGAATTTGTGAAACTCCATATTCTTTGCCTATGTTTATTTTGGAGCCTTCAAAATTATTTGATGGCAGGGTGGAGCTAATGCTGGGCACACTATTTATAACTCAGAAGGCAAAAAGTTTGCACTTCACCTAGTTCCTTCTGGAATTCTGAACGAGGAAACTGTCTGTGTGATTGGTAATGGAGTTGTGGTGCATCTGCCAGGATTCTTTAAAGAAATTGACAATCTTGAATCTAATGGTGTCTCTTGCAAAGGAAGGATATTGGTATCTGACCGTGCTCAATTGCTATTTGATTTTCATCAAGAAGTTGATGGGCTTAGAGAAGCTGAGCTTGCTAAATCTTTCATTGGTACTACTAGAAGAGGCATTGGACCTTGCTATTCAAGCAAGGTTATCAGGAATGGCATAAGAGTAAGTGACTTGAGGCACATGGATACTTTCCCTCAGAAGCTTGATCTTTTATTGTCGGATGCAGCTTCGAGATTTAAAGGTTTTAACTATGGCCCTGACATGCTCAGGCAAGAAGTTGAACTATACAAGAGATTTGCTGAGAGGTTGGAACCCTATATTACTGATACCGTGCATTTCATGAATGATGCTATCTCTCAAAAAAGGAAGATATTAGTGGAAGGTGGTCAGGCAACCATGTTAGATATCGACTTTGGAACCTATCCCTTTGTTACTTCCTCTAGTCCATCAGCCGGAGGGATATGTACAGGACTTGGCATCGCTCCTAGAGTTGTTGGTGATCTTGTAGGTGTGGTAAGTTTTTTTTTTTCTATTTTGTTTTCTTTCCTTAGAAATTAATCCCTCCTTTTTGATTGCTGAAACTTGAATCTGAACAATATATACATTTCAACTTGAAATCAGAAGTGCCTTTTAATGAAAATTGTTGCCTGAATATCCTATTTTGATTGACTTTGACAAGTGTTACTCAAATGCATTCCAATGAGATGAAACAGGTTGCAGATGTTGTAGTAAAACCATCTGTGTCATTTGTCCCATTAGTTTAATAGTGAACTGTTTAGACTGAAATTTTTTTGTTCTCGACTGGCAATGTTTAATGCAGGTCAAAGCATACACTACAAGAGTTGGTTCAGGTCCATTCCCAACCGAAATTTTGGGTAAAGGTGGTGACCTACTTAGGTTTGCTGGACAGGAGTTTGGCACAACAACTGGTCGTCCACGTCGTTGTGGCTGGCTTGATATAGTTGCACTGAAGTACTGCTGTCAAATAAATGGCTTCTCCTCGCTTAACCTTACCAAACTTGATGTCTTGTCAGATCTACCGGAAATTCAGTTGGGCGTTTCATACAAACAAATTGATGGTACACCAATCCAATCATTCCCTGCAGATCTTAGTGTATTGGAACAAATCAAGGCAAGCTTTAATTTTGTCATTTTGTATTTTTAGGCCCATGATTTTTGGGCTCCTTACCAAGAATTCCTAGAGAACTTTCTTAATGTGTGATGCCTGCTAAGTGCTCTCTCCCTTGTTAGTTCTGAATTTGCTCATCTTACATATGGTTCTATTGGTGAAATAAGTTCTGACGTTGCTTTCTTGTGTATGTATGTTTAGGTGGAATATGAAGTTATGCCTGGGTGGCAGTGCGATATTTCCTCCATCAGAAAGTACTCTGAACTGCCAAAGGCTGCACGTCAGTATGTTGAAAGGATAGAAGAACTTGTTGGTGTACCCATTCACTACATTGGAATTGGGCCAGGACGTGATGCCCTTATATACAAATGAAAATCTCAGCATCTCGGTGCAAACATTCTCTAGGCAATAATTTCTGTTTTATTTAGTGAGAACAGGAAACTCAATTGGTGACACAAATCAGTGTAACAATGTAGGTTTATGTGGTCTCTGGAGGCTGATTTTGATTACGAATGCTAATTTTTTTTATGTATTGTACTGGGCCATTAAACCAAAGCCCTGTATTGAATTCACAGGAGGATTTTGGCACCGTGCTATCAGCTCTCATGCTTTAGACAAGCCAGTTTCAAAGTCATTCTTGTTTCTTGCACCCCACCCCCAATACTCTGCAGATTTCTCGAAGAATAAAGCTTTTCCCAGTGGTATGTCTCTTAAGAGGTAGTTTTCTTTTCTTTAAAAGTCTTTATTGGGGTGGGAGAAGAGAAAACAAGTTGAGGGCATTTGATTTTGATGTTAGTGTGAACTAGAATTTGTGGCCTATTGCTTGGAGATTGTTCTATTTGAGTGTTTGGAAGTCTTGTGTTCATATCTGCCCATTACCTGTTTTCTCTGGTGTATGGATAAACAGACTGGTTGACATTGGTAGATGGAGAAGGGAAAATGTTTATTGTATATAACTATTTATATAATGTATTACATAATGATGTGCAAAATGTAAGTAATGAAGTAATTTGATTAATGAGATTTTGATCCAATTAAATCTCGTCATATTATCGATTGGTGAACCATCATGTAATTTGTTATGTACTTGTAGTACAATCCTTCCGTGGATAAGAAGCCTATGAAAACTTAACGATGATAGTATATTTGGTACAAAGTACTAGATCATATTTTATAATGCCCCAAACAAAATTTTTACTTTTTGTTTTGTCTTTGATCCTTTGCACCAGCTTTCATTTCAGCACACTAACATACCAATGGGAAATTAAGATCTATAGATCAAATCCGGACACAGCATTAAGATGACAATATACTTTAACATTGAACAATCTGGTAATCGAACTTGGGATTCATGGTTTGTTTGCCTTTGGTGCCATGAAAATTTAAAGACCCAAATACATTGGAATATACAGAACAGTAACTTGAAGAATAGTTAATAGCCCGACTTTCATATTAGTCAAAACACGAATCATTCTTGTTTCACACTTGGAATCAATCAATTAAACATTCATCTCATACATGATGCATCAAGATTGAAAGACTATCAAAGCTAGTATTACACATCTATATGGATAACAAACTAACCCTCCTCTAGCTGATGTAGATATAGATTTCCAGCGGACAATCAACTGAATACACGAAAACCGAAGCTGATGCAGATTTCTAGTTGACGATCAACTGAATTCACGAAAATCTAAGCCGATGTCTGCGTCACCTCTCCATTTCCCCGACTATCTATCATTTCTACATATATATATATATATATATATATTTCGGATATATACAAGGGTAGCTACTAGCAATCTTGCACTCCCAACATGACTCCATCTTTACCGACTTGAGTGCAAAGAAGCTGCAGCTGCAATGTAAAATTAGTTACAGCAACCAATCATCTCTCATTCTCGATTATTTTCGGTACAATGTTTGACTAAGATTAATTTTAGAAGGAAAAAAAAATTCTCTTACTAACAAAACTTTGTTTCAAAGTAACCAAACATGCTTGTGCATTCTTCGGGTGAAGGTAACACGATACAGACTATCACAAAGACAGGCTCAAATTTTCATAAACAAACAAAAAAATTGCTTAGCTCACCAACAGAGAAGAAGCAATTATTTTATTATTATTTATTTTATTTTTATTTTTTTATTATTATTTTTTTCTGTGGCGTGGGGGAGGGGGGTGGTGGTGGTAAGAAACTAAATTGTCATCAGATTGTAGTTTACCTGAATTTCTTGAAGTGTCATAACTTAAAATTGAGTTGTCCGGAGTAATGAAGTTAGAGTTGTCTTCTTCTCCACCCCAGACAGGTTGAAGTCCATCGAAATGCCATAACTGTTGACTTTGTAGGCTGTTCCCGTTGATTTGTCCCTCAGGCCAGACTGACGGTGTAAACATGCCCGGATGACTATCCATCGGGGATCCACTCTAGAAGGTTTGAAGAGTTCAAACAAGAACATTAAAACGTGAGAAGGAAAACAAATCAAATGGTTTGCACATATTTTCAATGGCAATTCTATAAATTAATATGCCTGTTGAGGATTCATGTCCATATGGGAAGGTCCAGACACGTATTTATGTCGTGTCATTTCAAGTCATGTTATACACGTATCTGAAGTATAGCATACATAAATTAGCTAATTGTCAAGCAATTTAAAAGACCTCTTATGAACCCTCCATCCCACCGCAAAATAAGATTAAATGGAAATACGCCATTTTTAGAACATAACAAAAAAGATGCTTGGAATTATTAAACAAATTCGTAGTTCCATCTGAAATCAAGCCACAACTATTACAGTTCTGTTTTTTGATATGTTAGCATTGCATAAATAACNTGGGGGTGTTTTTCTTTTTTTTTTTTTTTAATTTTTTTTTTTTTTTTTATTATTTTTTTTTTCTGTGGCGTGGGGGAGGGGGGTGGTGGTGGTAAGAAACTAAATTGTCATCAGATTGTAGTTTACCTGAATTTCTTGAAGTGTCATAACTTAAAATTGAGTTGTCCGGAGTAATGAAGTTAGAGTTGTCTTCTTCTCCACCCCAGACAGGTTGAAGTCCATCGAAATGCCATAACTGTTGACTTTGTAGGCTGTTCCCGTTGATTTGTCCCTCAGGCCAGACTGACGGTGTAAACATGCCCGGATGACTATCCATCGGGGATCCACTCTAGAAGGTTTGAAGAGTTCAAACAAGAACATTAAAACGTGAGAAGGAAAACAAATCAAATGGTTTGCACATATTTTCAATGGCAATTCTATAAATTAATATGCCTGTTGAGGATTCATGTCCATATGGGAAGGTCCAGACACGTATTTATGTCGTGTCATTTCAAGTCATGTTATACACGTATCTGAAGTATAGCATACATAAATTAGCTAATTGTCAAGCAATTTAAAAGACCTCTTATGAACCCTCCATCCCACCGCAAAATAAGATTAAATGGAAATATGCCATTTTTAGAACATAACAAAAAAGATGCTTGGAATTATTAAACAAATTCGTAGTTCCATCTGAAATCAAGCCACAACTATTACAGTTCTGTTTTTTGATATGTTAGCATTGCATAAATAACTAATAATAGAGCACGCATTTACCGGATGGATAGGGCTAGAAGTCCTTGGGTTAGACGGCACAAATAGACTTAGGTTATTGTTCCATTTTATGCTTTGCCTTAATTTCCTTATTGCTGTTCTAGGTAATAATGTCTGTAATAGGGGTTAGTAGCCCCTTAATTCATTACTTTGCAGGTACAAATTAGGCCCCCATCCTTGTGTAAGCTCACATTTATATCAATAATACTAGAAAGCAATTTTCTTTCTTAGCATTTTTTCTCGCAAACACTGATTACAGACTTGACAAGTAAATAAAACTTACTTCTGCAGCCAAGAGAGTGTCGGGGTTGAAATCAAATCTTGGGGTAGCCGCAGCAAGTTTCATAGATAATAACTGAAGTGAAAGAAACATTTCCAATCAGCAGAAGGTCAAAGGCAATAAGCATATCGGAGTACAAAATTGTCGGCTGCCTGTGTAGCTCATCTTTTATAAAAAATAATAATAAATCGAGTCTCATTAATATTGTTCCTTGATCAAATCTATGATCTTAAAGGATAAAATCAACTTTCATTACGTGGCAACATCTTTAGATTCAATAACAATGTCAAATCATCTTGTCTTTAAAATTCATCAAGTCTTGAATCATCATTTATGGGATATACTAACAGATTTGAGTTTAGCATTCATACATAAGTGGCAAGGAAGTGCTAAAGCTAACCTCCACTTGAGATTGAAGGGTTTGCACGTGATTTATTATCTCATCTAGCACCATTGCAGTACCTGAAATCTGTAGAACCAAATGACAATAGTGACAGTTATTTTACTGAAACAATATTCGCCTTAAGTTATCAAATAAAAACCAGATTTCTATACCTAACATTTAATACAGTCCTAAGAAAGAAAAGAGAGTAGCAGGAAAAAGAAATTCAGTTTCCTAAATTAATACAATTAATGATATTACTAGTAACACATTCTATCACATGTTCTATCATTTCATCCATGATAATTTTCAAATAAAACCTCTTCTTCCCATTTCTGTGCTTTTTATTTTGGGCAATCAATTTTTCTTTGTTAAAATCGCATGGCAAACAAGTGGCATATACGAAGTAGTGGTAGCTGCCATGCTCTGCACCTATAAGGTGAAAATATCAGAAAAAACAAACACTGGTTGCAGCTGTAGCAAGCTTTAAGTAAAAGACATTACATCGATTAAAGATGTACAGTAATTTCGGAATATGATCCATATGAAATATTTTTGTTATTCCTTTGACCCATATTATGTTAAAGTTGTGGTGTTCACTAATCAGCCAAAATATCAGCTGGGAGTTTAAATTGATTCAAAATGAGGAAGAACAAGTGCAAAATAAAATCTTGAGAAATGCTAGGTAACTATAAAAAGGAGATTTAACATTATTAGAACAGGTAACACAAATCAGCACATATTTAAAACCAAATTTCACTAATAATGCTTGCATTACTACTGTTGGTCCGACATTATGTCTTTCAGTCGATGAAGATGTTGAAATTGGTGGAAAATAATTCAAAAATCTTACAACTACTATTTTTTTAACTCAATAGATAGTGGTTTTTTCGACGAAGAGCAAGAAACTATAATGTAGAAAGAATTCGGATGACTGTACCTTTCTTAAACAAAGTACACTGGACTTTGGACCCCGTACATGTAACTAGATCCCACCATATAGTGCTCTATGCATTTAATTGAAAAATAAACCAAAAAACTACTATATTGGTGCAAACAAAACCTGCTAACAATTTCATTACTATAACTGTTTCTGGAGTCCATCACCTGACGGCATTAGTATCGACACAGTTCCATGAATTTTAAAAGGGCGGGATCGATGATCCAGAAAAATATTTAACCATGGTAATTTTCAGCAATTGTTCTCTTTTCCCTTGTAACACACAGAACAAGAACTAAAACAGTTGGTCGATACTGTTCGTTCCCTTAGAAATCACTCCAATTCCTAAAGCAAAAAATTGATCTGCACTTGGCAATCAGTGTCTTGAATTGTCAAGTCAACTTCTAAATGTACACTTCTGATCAAAGAGGAAGAAGAAAAACAGCAACATCGTATGAAATACAAGTAAAAACAGGAGTAGGACCCAATTAGCATTCAACTTGCCTACTACATGTGGGGTCCAAAAGGCTTCAATCCATATCAATTTAATCTTTCTTCTTCTTTGATTAATTATAGAGCATACAATCTAAATATCCCTAACAACTGTATTTTAGTGCCTAGTCTTGAACACGACTGTCATTTAACTTTCTCGATTAATAGATATCTAATTCTTTTAACTACGCTAAGTAGACCTAACTTTGGAAGTAGGACCTATGCATTAACTACCGTATTGAAAGATTAATTCAAATGAATAAACGTTAATCTCTAATTGCTTAAACTTTTAGATAAGGTAATTTAACATGATATTAGTGCATTTCAAAGGAACTCAGGTTCAAGCCTATTTGCTAGGGCTGGACATGACCCAAAGTTTAGGGTATTTAATCAGTGGAGCCGTCGGGATCAAATTTAATTATGGTTCGGTTCTGTTCGATTCCATTCGGTTCCCAATTTCCATACAATAATTAAATTTTTTAATATTTACAACGTTACATTAATTCAGCCGATTACATGTTCAATTTTAGCTCTTACAAAATAATGTAGTCCAATCGCATGATATCTTTTAAGTTTCTCTTTGTTGAGTTCTTCATATATTTAGCTGTTAAAATCACGGGAAGAAGAAGACGGCGAGCTCACAATAATGAAGAGAGACACATCTAAGCTTCCAATTCGATTTCTTTAGAACGGCATTACAATAGAATAAAAGATTTTGGTAAAATTTAGATCAATTTGATTAAATTGGATTTGTGCTTTAAATTAGAAATAGGAAAATCATATTTTGGGTTTGGGAAAAATTAATTAGCTAGCAAATTTATTTAGAAAAAATAAAATAATTTAGCTCATTTAAGATAAAAAAAAATAAGGGAGATTCAGTTCTTATTCGGTTCTTGGTCGAGAACGACCAAACCCGTCGGTTCTCGATTCAGATATTCGTTCGGTATTTAACTTAAGAAGAACCGCCCGATTCGGTTCGGGAGTTTTCTCCAGTGCTACTATTTGCCACCCATTTATTAAATTTATGCACGGATTCAACATTTGCTTTTAAGAAATTAAATTGCAGTGCACGTGAGGAGCGTTTTGAAGAATAAATTTAAATAAAAAAATGTTTTATCTTCTTTAACTATTTAAACTTTTAGATCACAAGGTTAAAGACGATGTTCAAACTCATGTGAAGAACTTAAGCAGTAAAAAGCAAGGTAATCACAGAACTAAAACAAAACAAAACCAATGCTTATTGATCCCAATTTTTTGGTGGCTGAAAGAATCATGGTCCAAGCAAAGGATAAGATACTGTTTACCAAATGACAAAAATGTCCTTGTAAATGACAGGTAAGGAACAAAAGAAAAGGGCAAAAAGCTGAAAACAAAAGCTATCATCTCTTTCTTTCTTGGTGAGTACCCACTTTTCTTGGTGCAAAAGCTATCATCTCTTTCTTTCTTTTCCAGTTTTCCCATTAAAAAGGTGACAACGACGTGAAACTTCTCTTAAGCACATGTTTAGTTTAGCAAAAAATCAAAATTTTAATAAATTTTGATAAAAATTGATGAAATGTGTGATTGAAAAATTGATAAAAATTGTGAATCTCGTTATTATGAATGGTTATTATTAATTGCTGACTTTAACTTAGATTTTTGTCAAACTTTATTAGCTAAACCAATCAGGCGCTAACAACTTACAAACAAAAAGACTAATATATGATTTAACAGGTGTAACTAAAAATCTAATCACCCTCATTAACAAAACAAAATTTCATTGTCACACATGATCACCACTACTAATATTTGCAATGGACGGAGTTTCCTTCCAATAAAATAAAAGAAAAAGGCATGTTACCTTGTTACATCCTGGGACCATGTCTTGTAGTAGTCTCATTCGGGCATTGATCTTCTCTCTCCTAGCCTATATATTATAAAATATAAACATAACCATGAATTAATTATTAAAGCTAATAACATTTTACTATTAATAACCAAGATTAAACAAAATGATTAGCTGTTAATTATAAGCTTAAGATAATTTACTCTTTCAGCTAAGCTATGGCTATCCGTGGCTTGGCCACGGCGAGCTCTGACATAAACGTATGGCAGCTTCTCTCCGCCTTCTTCATACGATTCATTTGGTACCACTTTTTTGCTCTTCTTATTCGATTCTTTAACCTGAAAATATATTCATGAATAGGTTACAGAATTATCAGATTTCATGACATAGGTTTCAAGAATTATGGTGGGCGGTTACGAAATTACCTTTTTCTCCCGTTCCTTCCTCTTACCAGACTTCAAAATCTGGTCAGAAACCGCCGGCGAAGAACCATTCGGGTTCGAATTCGAGTCCATTTGTTCTTGCTTGACAATATCGAGCTTCTTTGAGCTCGAAACGGACAGCAATGAATACTTTTCCGAAGAATTATCAGCCAAAGCTAAGGAAGCAAACTTTGAAGCATGGTCAATTAGGGCAATATTGGAAGGAGAAATTTGCGGCGGAAGAAAATGAGCTATGTTGGGTTTCGCCGGAAATTCTTCGTCGGCGGCTTCCGAAGAGTTGACCAAGAGCTCAACTGCTTGTGGAGCCGGAAGTTCGAGAAGCGCAGTGAAGGAGCTGCTGGTCTCCGGCGGCGGCGGCGGTGCCGAGATTAATCCGTGGATATCGTCGAACCCGAACCCGACATCACCGGGTTTAAGCTCGCAAATTCCGGATCTATATTCCAGTTCAGTTGCTTCAACTTTTGGTTCCATTTTGAAAATTCCAAAAAATAATCACTTGATAGCGAAATAATCAAGTTCAAATTCACCAAAATTGAGTAGATTCAGGTCCTATAATTTTTATAAAGTTCAATTTTCCAGAATTCAAACCCTGGTGCCTAAAACTTCACACAAAACCCAATTGAATTCAACCAATATTGAGCGCGTAGTGAATGGAATAAAATCCAAGCAATTCGAGCCTCCCACTAGGAAATTTTTAAAATTCGAAGATAATCTCAATGAAATTTAAAGAAATCAAGAAAAAATGAACCCCATTTTAAAGCGAGAAAAACGACCAAGGAATTTGAAAATGATAATTTGGGGGCAGTTTGTACTCAATTAAACAGACAAATATTTCAAAAAAAAAAAAAAAGTCCCCAGGTCAAAAGAGAAGGAAATTAGGTTATTATGAAAAAGTATTGCTTCAAAAGTTCCCCCAAACAGCATAGAAGAAGATATGCAGGGAGAAGTTTTCCTTTTTCCCTTTTCCTGAATATGGAGCTGTGGGCTTTGTGAAAAATAGCTTCAATTCCAATGCAGTCAAAATATATTTCCCTCGCTCTATCTCTGCTTGGAGTTGTGGCGGTGGTGCCCTGCCCTGCCCTGCCTTGCCTCTTCTTCCTCTCTTCTGTTGTTGTCTTCCTAGTTAATGCTATTTATTAACCCTCTTTCTCAGGTTACAGAGTTGCAGTAACATTACACTACGTAATCACGTTTGAGCTCAATGAGATGCAGTGCATTTTGGTTACAAATTTGAACAAACCCGTAATTTGGTACACAATTCATATACTCTCGATCGCACATTTTTTCAATAAAATAAAATAAAATTTTTCGTACAATATAATGTCAACATAGTACTATGACTACTGAAGTCGTGAAGTTTATGTTATAAATTTTATATTACAATGAAATGGATATCAACTTAGTCTAAACTGAAGTGATCACAACTACGTCACTCTGCTAAAATTACACTATCTTCCACAAAAGAGGAAATCGTACACAATTTTAGAATTTTAAAAAAATTACTCATTCGCATTATATTTCAATTTTAATTTATTTAAACACTATTTCATAAAGTTTAACCAAAAAAGTAATTGAATAAACATTATGTCTAATCTAAATTAATATTTAACTTTAATCGAATAAAAATATTTTGCTTAATGATTTTTAATGTTAGACGAACAAGTGCCAAAACTCAAAACTTTTAATAATCTTGAATCTCGATTTTTAGTAAGCACAAGTGTAGTTAAAGCGTTCAACTGAACTTGAGTAAACGAAACGAATATTGCTTTGTATGAGTAAAAATAAATTGAATCTTTTACAAGATACATCTTAGTTTTTTTTTTTCCTTTGTGGTTAAAAAAGCACCTCTTTTTCTTAATCCAAGACAGTTTATGTGTTTGGGTAAATAATTTTTATTTATTTTCCTCTCACAAAAAAATAAAAAATAAAAAAAAATAACTAGATAGCAAAGTAAATGCAATCTGCCCAAATTTGGTATAATTGGGCCAATAAAGAAGAGAAACAACACCCATTTAATTTGGGCCTTGTCTTCAGCTAGGAAAGTTAGGTTAGACATCTGCATCTCAAAATTAATTCTTTTTCTACTATGAATATTCTTCTATTTTTTAATTTTAAAATTTCGAGATTTAATAAATATATTTTTTTTTCATTTTAAGATAACAATGGTGAATACATTGTCTTGGAAAAACTATATTTGATAATATGACATTGTATAAAAGTAAAAATAAATTTTACACTAATAATAATAATAACAACAGCGTTACGATAATCAATGTCTATAGTAATTGTATATAAGCATAACAATAAATCATTTGTTATTTACTAGACACTAAAATGTTGGTTTTGAAATATTAATTTACCAAACACTTAATTATTTTTTGCAAGATTAATTGTTTCTTGAGAGTCGATTATCTTACAAGCACAACTATACAACATAGCTTTAAACATAGCAAAGAAGACGGTCACATTGTACTACTTGATCGTTGTTGTGTTTAGTACTATTTAATCCCAAAAACCAAACATATTCTACGGCACGTCTACAATACTTCAATCATGACAAGGTCTAGTAACTAAGTCGGTACTCTGTGTTTAACTCATGTTTATAAACATTAAAGTTATTTTTTGTTCTTACATTTTGAGGAGCGTATAAGTATTATTCACTTATCCACATTTTATTTCTAAATTTATTTAATTTAATGACAGAATAATTTATTTTTTGTCTTTAACATTGCCTAGTTTTGCCCGATCTAGCTAACCAAAGAGGTCGTTAGCTCATTATGCAATGACTTAAATATATACGCGATAGAGGGACTGAATTGTCAGGCAAAAATAATAATGGTACATTTGGCTAGGAGATTTGACGATACTTGAAAATATAAAAGAAAAAAAATTCAAAAAAATTGTTCTTTATATTTTTAGTATCTTTCAATAATAGTTGTCGACTGTAAATAAAAAGCGACTAATTGAAACCCCATCCGAAAAAACCTAGAGCATTAAATTATGGCCAAACCCTTTCAAGTTTGCAAATTGTTTCAACTTTCGAGTCTAAGGTTGAAATTAGTTGGGACCACAAAGGCAAAAAAGGATTTAGTCAGTAAAAGGGAAAATGAAAAAGATAAAATTTAGTTACATATAGTAAAGATATTGGAATACATACCCCACTGTCTTCAAAGAAACGGTAATACGCCCATAGACCCATGAATTCATCAAATACAGTAAGTTAATTCACTAAATTGAAGATTTCTAAATTTAATCAAAACTTCTTATATGAAAATACACCTGCAATTTTAAACGTATTGTTGTAGTTTGATTCAAATTCTAGTGGATATTGGAGGTTTGGTTGAAGTGGTTTTGAAGAGATCAAATTATGGATCGAGAAGAAAAGTTGTCACAATTTCGCTTACTCACCGCTTGCCAAGGCTCGAGCAGCGTCGTCAAATTTTCACCCCAGATTTGGTGCCTGCCTGACGCTCAAGCAATGGAGCTGCAGCTCGCCTAGTGCTCGAGCGGTATGTTTATCCCATCTAGACCTGTTTCGTGTTTTAACGCGATTTCTGAACTCATATTTATCTACAATTCGAATTTTAAGGCTTAAATATATTCTTCAGAACTTGTACTGAGGTCACAACATTCATAGAACATCTTAAGAGGTTTAGATCTTAATTGAGAGTATTAAGATATTGTTATAAGCATATTCATTATTGATTATAATGAAATTCTCCTCATCTGCTTCTGTCTGTGGTTTTTTCCATCTTGGATTTTCACATAAATCTCAGTGTTCTTGTCTTTTGTTTGTTTACTTCATTATTATCATTATCTTGTGATCAATTCATAACACGTACATATAGTATACACATATCATTGAACCATAAGTGGGTTCATATATTATTGATGTTTTCTTGATTCAATTTGGTGATCAAATTTGAAAAACGCAAGTCCACAGAAATTTGCCAATTACATAAATAAATTAAAACCTAACAAAATTGTACGATTGTTGATGGACTTTTGATTTCTCTTATTCTAAATAACTTCTACTAATTTGTTGATTGAGTATTATTATTTAGCACCGTGTTTAACATCGATTTGAATGTCATTACTTATATCATTAAATTATAAGTTCAATTAAATACAAGAATTTATAATTCATTTATTTTGACTTATCACACATTTAAACATAAAATGGTGCTCTAACATCACTGATACTAGATAACATTATTCTTTATTCTTTGTTGACCACTAGTATCGATTAAAATTCTATTATTAAGTATTTATAGTGTTTCCCATTTGCCATATAGTTATTCTTTATTGATTCTTGTTTATTATCCAACCATCGTGAAATGACAAATTGCTCCTTGAGTCTCATTGATTGTATCGATCTCTTTCGAAGTTCTCAAATCTCAATAAAGCTATTTTAGGTCGGACTTGATTCTGCAATAAGCTTCTTACTTATCCATTATATTTCACTAAAAATATAATTAAAATTTTTAAGTATCTCATGCCTTTTTTTCGAGCTACAAATACCAAGTTTCTTTAATTCATTTAAAATGGATGTTGGACCACAAAATCTTTCGCCTTTAATATGTGAATTAAAGGGAAAGATCACATGACAAGGATTGGTGAGCTCCCACTTGCTGGACGCCCAATGTCGAGCCTGTCACGTGAACAGAGCCCTCTACCCAATACATTTTTCACTCTCTTTTTTTTAGTCATATATTTTTTAATAAAATAATTTACACATAATTTAAAAACTTTTCTTTATTTTTTAATTATAGATTCTTCAAAAAAATATCATTTCAAAAATTATAACACAAAATAATGGGAGCCAATTGGTCAAATGGGGGCTAAATGAATAACGAAGTATATATGTCTTTTATTGAGACTTTCAGAAGACTCAACAGATGTCAGAGGAGATAAATCTAAGGCCACAGGCCCACATAGGAAACCGGCAGACAACTATTGTCCGGTCCACAGAAAAGACCCAACATGCAATGCATACATCAACGGGAGAAAAATTCCAATCATTGGGCCCATGATATGTGACTGTGTTAGAAGGGCCCATTTCAATTGAGGAGGGACTCCATTCTCCTCCTCCTCCTCCTCCTCCTTTTTACCCTTTTTAAATATTCGACCCACAGACGAGTCTGAAGGAAAGATTGATGAATCGAGGAATCGAGCAATATTGTCTCTGTCATATCTTATTGATTAAAGCCTTGCTAAAGCAATTCGGAAATTAAAAAAAAAAAAAAAAATAGATATGAGCCATAGCACAAGAACTCTCGGTTGCTCGTAGAAATGATAAAAATTTCGCTAGTGAAACTTTAGATGAGAGATAAAGCAACTAATCCACTAGTATCCTTGCTTTGTTGCCAGCTTTCATAGTATATAATTAAGGCCACTTTTCACTTTCCAAAATCCTATTCAACCTTGTTGGGGTATTTGAAATTTTGGTATAACAAAGTGCGATTCTAAGATGAGACTTTGATATATTTTAAAAAGAATTGATTTCATTAACGTTTGATTCAAAGAACGCGTTTCGCTGTTTACTCATGAAAGAGCTTCCTTGCTATGTGTGGAAGAGGGTCCGTATAACCCGAAATACTGAATTAGGATCAAGAAAACAATGTGCGGTTTTTAGGATTCATTATCGTAAGAATAATGGCCACTATTATGAACCAATTACTAAAAATGTCCAACACACGCTTTGAAAATACAATGAGTAGACAACAATTAGGGTCCATAGAGCCAAAATATTCCAAATGGGCTCGTGTCCCTTTTGTCAATTATTACAAATTGATAGATGCCACTTGCTATCTTGCTTAACAATGCAAGTAAACTGCCATCAGACATGTTGTGATACAATGAAGGTCCACTATGATACCTTCATATTTCCGAAGGTGGACTCGATTAAATTTAATAAAGAAATCCATTGTCGTGTGTGAGTTACATGTCGTCAGTTAAGATTACTTGAAAAATCCTCGATTTTTACTTAAAACTATTGTAAATCGACGGACATGATCGTACTTGTGTTTTGAGAGATCCGAAGCGAATTTCAAAATTTGGACTCATAAATCGAAGCAAAGCAATCAATTCTTTTCATTTACAAGAGTTTTACGAAACTAAATTTATTAATTTAATATCAACAATAATAAAATAAATAAAATGAAATATTTAAATTATTTATATTACAATCAAATAACAATGTAAAAAAATGTTATAAACGACCACTCAAATACTACTCATCTTGCGGTCTTAAAGACAAAAAATATCAATCAATTTTGAATAGTTAAGTTATTCAACAATTTCTTTTTCAATAAATAACAAGTCAATCCATTCAATCTTTACTACGACATAGTTGATTGAAGATAAGTCTTGATGAATTTCAACTTGGAGAAATTTCATGTGGTTACAACTGTAACCGGTATGGTATTTGACTAAAAAAATGTTGTCCAAACAAAAGGAAAAAATATAAAATACAAATAGTAAATGTTTCCAACTTAGCTATAGTGGGAGAAGATTTCCTTCCATTACACGTAAATGGTAAATACATTTCATATTTATAATGAATTCAATTTCACATAGAATAGAAAATAAACTTCTTATCTGTAAAAAAGGATTTATAGTAAACACATTTTCTCACTTTACACGAGCTCACGGTCTTACAGAGGACAAATTGTTATTGCAACAATAATAACGATATACTATCCAAGGTCATAAATATTTTCATAATGTAACACAATGAAATGGAAAAAATTTAAATTACATTATATTTAATCATATATTGCACTAATTGCTCCATATAAGGCACAAATTCGCATTAATTAATAATGGATCATAGATCGAGAAAAACAATTCAATCTCACGCACAAATCAATGATCCGATCAACAAGATATTAAAAAAATGTAATTGAATTTAGAGACAAACTATACAGTAATCAATTAAATATATAATCTACTAGTCCAAGCAATTAAAAAAATTAGGATTAATAAACGATCATATCAACAAAGATGTATGTAACGATGTATAAATATATGTCGAGGAGGTGTTACACAATGGAATGAGTATGCCTAATCCAAATACTGATTCTGTGATTCACGATATCGTTGTTGCAAAAGCCTCATTGATTGGAGCAATCGAGGAAGAGCGAACATGTATATATAACTATGGGTTTTTAAAATAAAAAAGGAAATAAAAAATTTGTTTTAGACCCCCTAAAGAGCTGGGCCTTAGGCGGCGACCTCTTGAGTCTCTCCTTAGGTCAACAATGGTTAGGAGCTTGGTTCACTGCGTAAGTTAAAGAGTATCCTCTGATTCATATTGCCCACAATATTGGTCGCACGGAGGTTCCTTCATTGAAGAAGCCTGAGGGCGTATTCAGCAACTTGTTTTGGTGTGGCCTTTTCCTTCTTCCGGTTTTAGGCAAAATATAAAAGAGAGAACGAACCCAAGGAGTTTTAGTTTAGAACTTCGCTTGCGTCTCACTGAGAACAAAGGGTGACTACAGAAGCACGAAGTACTATATTCAAACTCCAAAGTACATACTAAGAGACCATCAAGAATTCTAAGCCTCACCACAAAATAGTCTATGCAGGAGAACAAATGGATTTGCTTCTAGTTTCAAAACAAAGAGGGATTCAAACCAATTCTTCTATATGCGAGAGTAACATATTGGGGTGTTAAGTGGGTCGAGTTCGAGTCTATCCAAACAACAAAAATCCCGTGCGAGCCACTTGTCGACTCATAGGAGTGGCTTGAGAGCCGGATGTGATATCTCATACTCGTAACTGTTGAGTGATATACAATTTTCATCGGGACATAGCACCATTTTGGGTGACTAAGTTTAGAAGGTAATTTCAAGGTTTGTGTTATCATTTTTTAGTTAAAGAAGCTAGTCTCCCAGGCTATAAGAGATTGATAAGATAACTAGACATGGCCGCGTTTTAATATCAACGGGAATGAGAAAAACAAATTTCGAGGAATCAAAAAACTTGAAAAATTGGAGGGCAAAAAGTAGATCATCTTAATTTGATTGGCAGAGAAAGCTTTAGTGAGAAGATATATGTCAATTCATTCTTCGAGATGACTACTATCTTTGTATAAAAGGTCGTGACCCCATGTCTTCGTCAAATATTTGAAAATAATGTGACTCAAACACACTCTTAATTGTCTTTGTAATATTGATTCAACTAGAATTAAATAAATTCTACCAGAATAATTTGACCAACAATTTTTTTACTAGTTAAAATTAATTTTTCCCATTGACCATGATAATATTGAAGGGAAAAATAAAGCACTAGAAACGCTAATAATAATAATAATAATAATAATAATAATAAATAAATAAATTGG
>CAIGRB010111817.1:132072-168725 GCA_903798255.1 Fraxinus quadrangulata
AATAATAATAATAATAATAATAATAATAATAATGACATGAGCTGCTGAGCAATTGGCAATACTTTGGCACTGTTCAAACAAGTAATAAAGATAGAGGGCTCTCAATCATTGATTCTTTCTTGAATACTTATATTTAGCCCCTGTTTGGTAAAAATTAAAATTATTTTTTTTAGTCAATTTTGATAAAAAAAAAAAAAAGGAATAGAACGTGTGATTGAAAAGTTATACGTCATATGAATGTATGATTAAAATTAATCACTAACTTTGATTTAAATTTTAATCAACTTTTTTAACAGTATCAAATGGGGGCTTATATTGAAAATTTAGCCCCTGTTTGGTATGAATTAAAATTTGATTTTTAATAGATTTTGATAAAAATTGATTAAGTATGTAGTCGAAAAGTTATGGGACCTATAAATATGTGATTAAAATTAATTATTGATTTCGACTTAAATGAAATTAAATCTTACTAAACAGAGACTTAGTAATTTGAATCATAAGATGAGAGCTAAGATGATTATTTCAGATTAATCAAAATAAGTAGATGTAGCGAATATATCCCTATTTGATTTAACTAAAAATTGATAAAAAATCTAAATCAAATTAAAAAAAAAATCCATATTAATAATTAAGCCCATGTTTGATTTAACTAGAAACAATTAAAATTAAGTCAAAGTACAACAATTAAATTTTAACCATATATTTCATGATATTCGTAACTTTTCAGTGATGTGAATATGTTTGTTTTTCTTTTTTGTAGTAAGAATGTATTTTGAAATAATAAATTAATGAAAAATGTGTTTAAAAAATAGAAAAAAAATTAAATTTATGAGTAATATTATTTTATTGAAAAATATGTGATTGAAAAAAAATATATTTTGTAAAAATAATAACAAACCAGGGCTTTATTTTATTCATTTTCATTAAAATTTATTAAAAATCTCATTTTTATATGTACCACGCAGGCTAAATAACAAAAAAAACACATCCCAATAACAACAATAAATTCAAACAAACAAAGTGGCCAACATTAGTCAAACAAAATTCAAATTTCATGGCCACGTTACTCCACACCTATTAGTGCCCTCGAGAAACTATCCCATTTCAGTTTAAAAACAAACAAAAACTCTGAATTGCATTCACGTAACTCTCTCTCACACACTATCGCATTTATTTCTCTGCAACTCCTGGTTGCAGAAGGATTGTTAAGATTCATCTACTCACAAAAGCACCCATTAAAGCTCTTTTCCTGGCAAAGTTCGAACGTTTATTTGAAGAAATCTTTGAATTATTATCTTGAGTCCAGTAAAGACTGAATCTTTATTCCTTCCAAGACTGAATTTTTCAATCAATAAACCATGAAGAGTCCCTACATTATTGCTTCAATAAAGTTCCTTTATATCCTCACACTCTCCATTTCTTCAACTTTCTCGTTGAATTCAGACGGCCTCTCGCTCTTGGCCCTCAAAGCTGCCATTACAGAAGACCCATCAAAAGCTCTCATTGCTTGGTCCGATTCAGATTCAACTCCGTGCAAGTGGGATGGGATCACCTGTGATCTCACTCACCAAAAGGTAACCTCCGTTTCTCTTTCCAACAAGAGTCTCTCAGGCTACATTCCCTCGGAGGTTGGTGCACTGTCTTTTCTCACTTCTCTTGACCTCTCATACAATTATTTCAGTGGACCCCTGCCACGCCATATTGCAACACTTCTGAACCTTGTTCATCTCGATCTATCTTCAAATAAGTTCAATGGCACACTCCCTGAGAGCCTAAGCAATTTAACCCAGTTAACAGGGACTTTAAATCTTTCTTACAATGAATTTTTCGGCGAAATTCCGGCGAGTTTTGGCAGGTTACCGGTGACGGTCAGCCTGGATCTCCGGCACAATAATCTCAGTGGAAAAATACCTGAGGTGGGGTCACTTATGAATCAGGGCCCCACTGCATTTTCTGGAAATCCTTATCTTTGTGGGTTTCCATTGAACAGCCAATGCACAATGCCAGAGGCTCAGAATCCAAGAATTTTCGACAACCCCGTAAAGCCAGAGAATCAAGGAGTTTCTTCAAATGGGTTTGGGGAGAGTAAAAAGGTAAAAAGTGGGTCACTCACGGTTTCAGTGATTGCCGGCTTTTCTGTGGTGGCTGGGATAGTGTTTGTTTCAGTTTGGATGTCTAGGAGAAAATGGAAAATGGCAGAGAACAAACTGGGAAAGGAAAATGTGAGCAAAGAGGTGGGGGCAATGGGAAGTGAGGAGGAGGGGCAAAAAGGGAAATATGTTCTGGTGGATGAAGGGTTTGGTTTGGAATTAGAGGATTTGTTGAGGGCATCTGCTTATGTTGTTGGGAAAAGTAGGAGTGGGATAGTGTACAAGGTGGTGGTGGGTGGAGGTGTCAAGGGGGGAGGATCAGGCGTGGGGGGTTCAATGGTGGTTGCTGTGAGGCGTCTCAGCGAGGAAGACGCCACGTGGAGGTTTAAGGAGTTCGAAACCGAGATGGAAGCCATATGTAGGGTTCAGCATTGTAACATTGTAAGGTTGAGAGCTTATTACTATGCCAGTGATGAGAAGTTGCTGGTTTCTGATTTCATCTGCAATGGAAGCCTGTACAGTGCACTACATGGTAAGAATTACTCTTCTGTACTTGTTGATGATTTTGTTTATTTTCTATTGTAGTTTGCTTCATGGAGTAGACAGTAGTTGCAAATTAGACTTCAATTTAGCATGATCAATGTGTTAAAATGTTGCAATATGATTTTGATTTGGCATACTCAATGTGCTGTCACATTTGAGTTGACAATTCTTGATTGTTATTATTTTTGGAGAGCAAAAGATCTTTTTCATGTTTAGGGCATGCATATGATCAGAATCTGAAATGCTTAGACATACTAAGGAGTTTGCCGCCCAATAACTAATTTTGTTCCTAGGTAAGAATAACCAGTAGTGCTGAAGGATATGGTCTATCCTGCCAGAACCACACCCGTACCCAAGTCCATTCGGGATGTTATTTTAAATCCATAAGTGAGATATATGCGAAAAACATGCAGGATTATCATTAGGATCATCATACTTGCCTATCATCCATGAACTGATCGGACAAAGCAACCATAGTTAGCTTTGCTATTATGTACTAAACAGAGGCAAAATCCTTAGTGCCTGTCGGACGAGAGTAAAAAGTCCTAGCAAACCCTGTAGCTATTGAAAACTTATAAAGCTTTACAGTGAAGTTTAAAGTTTACAAGAATTGAGGTTTGATTCCTGAGATTTGGTCCTTAATCCTTTCCTAGAAGATCATACATAGCATGTTAGTCTATCTTGTCTACTAGCCACAAAGAAATGAGAAACAAAAAAGAACTGTAAGGGTTCTTTCCTTTTCAGAGGAAGGAAAGGGGAGGAAGGGATGAAGGTAGTGGTAGAAAACGGAATGAAACAAATGTATTTTAAGGATGACAACGGTAAAATTTATAAACCTTTCTCCTTCCCTTTCCCTTCCACATATTTAAATGCCAAATTAACATTTACTTCATTTTTTTTTCCCTAAAATTGAACAGAGCCTATTAAGCATATCAGATTTTGTACCAAAAACTATTCTGATTGTTAGAGACTGTTATTGTCTGAAAAGGAAAAAAAGAAGATAGAATGCACGTATGGCTAAGCTTAAAAAAAGTAAACTTACTGATAAACCACAGAGTAACAAATGCTGAGATACACAAAGATGTGGCTTTCACAAAAGAGACAATCATTTATATCTTGGCTTGTGCTGGCTATCAATCTACTGCGACTCTCCTTTTCTTTATTCCCTTTTTAGCCTAAGTACGTGAAGCAGCTCGCTGCTTTGATTTTTCAGTTTCTTGGTGGACTCCATGCTATTCATTTTCTAGTACACCTGTCGTATTGGCCAAAACATAATCAGTTCTTTGGTTCTATTGATAAAAATGTTGCAGGAGGACCTGTCAATTCCTTGCCTCTGCTATCATGGGTGACAAGATTGAGGATTGCTCAAGAAACAGCGCGTGGTCTACTCCACATTCACGAATGCAGCCCTAGAAAGTATATTCATGGCAACATAAAGTCATCAAAAATTCTTCTTGACAATGACCTAAAACCTTTTATCTCTGGGTTCGGCCTTAATCGCCTCGTGCCTGGTATCTCAAAACTCACAAATGCAGCTTTTGGAAATCAGAACATAAACCAAATTGTTGCAAGTCCTAAAAGTTCAACTTCGTCATCTATTATGTATATGGCACCCGAAGCTCGAGTTGCCGGCAGCAGACTCACGCAAAAATGTGATGTATATTCTTTTGGAATCGTGCTTTTGGAGATGCTGACTGGTCGACTACCAGATGGGGGGCCAGAAAGTGATGGCAAGACACTTGAGGGCCATGTCAGGAAGGTGTTCCGTGAAGAACGACCATTGTCTGAAATAATAGACCCTGCCATTTTGCACGAGGTTTGTGCAAAGAAACAAGTTGTTGCTGCATTTCATATTGCTTTAAACTGCACAGAACTGGATCCAGAGTTACGACCTAGGATGAGAACGGTTTCTAACAATCTTGATTGCATTAAGCTGTAGTCTAGCAATGTTGGTAACTATTTTGTAAAGATGTTTTTATTTGGTAATGTCAAATGTTGTACCTGATTTACTCCCAAAATTTTGAAGGATGTTTTTCCCGAGAATGTCTTGAATTGAGCAGAAAGAGAAGTCCTTGAGGCAATAGGTGTAAATCGGTGCCAGCCAGTTTGGGTAGATCCCTCCCAGACGACCCTTGCTCGGACGGGGCTGGATCTAGCAAATTTTATTTCGAAAAAAATTAGTGAAGTTATTCCCAGACTTAAGACTCTGGACTATGCAGTTGCAATGTTCAATGTGCCACCTCTGTACTTTGCCTAATACATTAAAGGCTCACCTGGCATGGTCCAGGTTGGCCACGGCCCCTAGTGCCAGGCAATAACATGGGCTGAGCTTTGACGTGCTGTGCCTGGCTCCTGGTGAGTTTGTACCATTGGGTCCATTTTTACACCTCTACATGGAACACTTGCTCGATATCGAAGAGACCTGTGCAGACAACAACAACCTGATCGATGGACAGTGATGGTGCTAAGTTACCAGTTTTTTTTATTCAGCTTAGAAGTTAGACGTAGTCTAGGGGTTAAGAAAAGCCAAATACACTAGTTAGGAGTACAATTACAGAAATTGAAATAAGCAGGCTCAAAGGTGAACTAAACTAAGTTCACAAACTTTTGATGAGAACAGAATACTAAAATGTATAACTGTTCTGTCATTGAAAGGAAAGGGACTTCATAATGCCGGCCTTGCTGAATTACCTAGTTTTAATATCACCACCAAATAGAAGAATTCTGATTTAAAACAAAAACTAAATGATTATTTAGTCATTGTCTATTTAACTTATTTTATTAGGAAAAAGAAGAAAATAATACTCATAAGTGATTATTTAGTCATTGTCTGATTTAACTTTTAAGTCAAATGTTATTAGTTTACCAGGTCATCCATCTCAACACCCAAAGATTGAACCTTCCAATAAATAAATCCTTCTAAACTTCCTAGATTCATTATATAAACATCAAGAAAGCATATGTAATCATTCCTAGCTTCAGCCGTGGCAGAGTTCCAAGACTGTCATTTACTTCCTCATTTGGCTTGTTTCTACTATTCTGATACGAATATTTATCAGAAAACGAACCACATCAGGCCTTCCTCCGAGCCCTCTAGCCTTACCAATTATTGGTCATCTCCACCTCCTCGCCCCAATACCTCACCAAGCTCTAGCCAAGCTGTCTCAACGTTATGGACCTTTGATTCACATATTTCTTGGTTCAGTCCCTTGTGTAGTTGCTTCCTCACCTGAAATGGCTAAAGAGTTCTTGAAAACATACGAAAGTTCCTATTCCAATCGACCTCATAGTTTTGCTACTGATTACCTAACTTATGGTTCTCAAGACTTCTCATTTGCACCTTACGGGCCTTATTGGAAATTTATGAAGAAACTATGCATGTCTGAACTTCTTGGTGGTCAAACATTAGAACTGTTACTTCCTGTTAGACGATCTGAAATGAGACGTTTTATAGAATTTTTATCACGAAAAGCTAGTGCAGGCAAGTCAACTGATATTGGTGGAGAGCTTATTAGACTGACAAATAATGTAATATCAAGAATGGTTTTGAGTGAAAGGTGTTCAGAAGATGAAGATGAAGCTGGAGATGTCAGGAAATTGGTTCAAGAGATTGCTGAGCTTACCGGGAGGTTTAATCTGACGGATTTTATTTGGTTTTGTAAGAATTTGGATTTGTAGGGATTCGGAAAGAGGCTTAAGGAGGTTCGTGACAGATTTGATGTGATGATGGAGAGGATCACTGATGAACATCAAAATCCAGGCCGGAAATTGAAGCTAGAAAACGAGGAAGGAGAAGGCATAAAAGATTTGCTCGACATTTTACTTGATATATCAGCAAATGAGAGCTCAGAGATGAGTTTGACAAGAGAGAACATTAAAGCTTTTGTGAGGAATTTAAGCCTCCAAAGCGCCAAGGATACCGGGCTCAGCTTGCATCGATACCACCACTGTTCAACCGCCGGCTACAAGTCTCCAAAACCTTCACCACCAAATGGTTTCTTCAAGAAGATTGTGAGTCCACAAAGGACTTGGGAAGAGGAAGATTTATAGCCAAGAGGATTAGTCACAAAGTTAAGGAACAATTCTTCCAAGAGCACAAAGCCAAAGTAATGAAAAGAATGGTTCAAGCCTCAAGCAAATAACTATCGTTCCTATTTTTTCCAAGGAGNAATGGAAGCTCCAATATGCCTGCAGAACTCATCGTAGATATTACAAATCTTTCGCCATCCAGTGTGAGAATTGCCTTTTAAACCTATATAAGCAACTCCGCCTGCTGTTCCAGTTGCGGCGGCTACTACTCCCAAGAATAGCTGCATGAACATTGTCAAGACAGGTTAGCTCATTTTAATTTTTAAGTCACGTAGTCTCAAAAAAGAATCGACCAAATCGAACCATCTGGACTCTAAACTTACCACATCAAATATGACAAAATGAGACACCACTTTTGGACAGCTACCAGGCCTCAAGAGGGCAAACAAGGAGAAGAGACAGCTAATAATACTGTAAAAGCCCACTGCAGAAAGTGCTGCTACAAAGTATCTGCATAAGGGAGTTTCAATATGGATCGAATTAGCTCAATAATCATGATCAAAATTGTTGGGAGTAAAAGAAGTCCCGCAGCGACTAGACATGAGAAATATGATGGATTTATAAGTGTAGGACAATACTCCATTGGTATGGGGCATTTTGGGTAGTATCCAAAAGCAAATTCGTGAGGGCCTAAGCCCAAAGCGAACAATATCATACCAATATGGAGTTTGACATGTCCTAACAGCTTTTATCCTTGTAAGTAACCTGCATTACCTTTTGTCGTATCAAATGTTCATCACATGAAAAAGGCAACTTCTTGATTTAGCAGATAGAGTAAAAAAATTAATCAAAGTATTAATCGAGTTTAATCGACAACAAAACAAACACTTCGCATGATCACACTCATAATCTTTATAATTTAAGAGTAGGGCACGATAATACATAATCCATTCGAGGATTAAAGGCAGATATATGAGCTATTGTTCTAGTAAAACCACACTTTAAAGTCTAAATCATCATACAGCTTGAAGTTCAGAAGGATGTATCTTGCTTTCCTTGTCATGCTCAATGTTACAGCTAAATTCATTTCTATCGTCTCTTCCTTCTCTTCTGGTAATACCTGCAACACTGATGTGGGGTATTTCTTCGTGCCCCTCTGTTGGCTTCGTGAAGAGAAAACAATATATATGCGTACGAAAACTTTATTAAATTGTGCCTCAAGTCAAGTGTCACTGGTTAAATCTCTACGAACCAGTTGACGCAGTCCGATAAAAATTCTCTTTGGAATTTTACAGGACATATTTGCTGCAGGAACTGATACATCAGCAATCACAACAGAATGGGCTCTGGCAGAACTAATCAACCATCCAAACGTATTGCATAAAGCCCAGCAAGAAATTGATTCTGTTGTTGGAAAAAACAGACTTATAGAAGAATCGGACATCCCAAACCTTCCATACCTTCAAGCCCTTGTTAAAGAAACGCTAAGGCTTCATCCAACAGGACCATTAATTGTCCGAGAGTCAACTGAAGATTGCACCATTGCAGGTATTTAAATCTTGTCTTCAGCACACCCTTCAAACCGGTGTCACTTTTTGATCAAAATCTAACACGTGCACAATTTTCTAAATGGGTAGTTGCCAGACTTGAACATGGGTCTTTTGTCCAGTTGAGTAACAATTTTAATCTCATCTTCAACACAGGTTACCACATTCCAGCGAAAACGAGACTTTTTGTCAATGTTTGGGCCATTGGTAGGGATTTTAAACACTGGGAAAATCCACTGGAGTTCCGGCCATAAAGGTTCTTGAACGAGGATGGTAATGTGAAAGCACAGTTAGATGTAAGAGGACAACATTATCATTTGTTGCCATTTGGGAGTGGTCGAAGAGGATGTCCCGGAACTTCTTTGGCTTTGCTGGTTGTTCAGACAACCTTAGCAGCCATGATTCAGTGCTTTGAGTGGAAAGTTGAAGGGAATGGGACTGTGGATATGGACATCCTTTGATTTGTTTCCCTGTGGCTAGATTTAATCCAATGCCATCTATGTAATTCTATATCTTTAATCTTTGATTGAACATTCGAAAAAGGATAAAATCTACTTACAAAATACACATCATTATGTGTTCACAATAATTATACGTATAATAAACATATCTTTCTACGATTGTATCTACTATTCAAATATGAAAAATACATGTACACATATCTTTCTACGATTGTATCTACTATTCAAATATGAAAAATACATGTACATTAAGTGTTATCGAATAATTCATACAGGTACGATTGCTGGCATGGAAAAGATATATGTGGTGAGGGTACACATGGCTAAATACTTAACTGAGGAAATCACATCTAATTGAATTTTGTTAGTCAAATCAAGATTAGATCACCAATAACACCTTATTTTGACCAAACATTAAAAAAAAAAAAAAAAAAATCCATGCCTATGGGATTATTTCAGTTCCCAGTACTTTATTTTAGGAAAAATTGCAACAGCGGTCCCTAACTTTTTCAATTTTTGTAAACTTTACCATAACTTTCATTTTATACCAGCGAATGTCCATAATCTTTCATAAATATGCAGCTGGAGTCAAATTGATGAAAAATATCCATTCGATCATTAGTTGACCAAGAAAATCAAAATTTGATTAATGTACTTTACATTTTCCTCATATTAAATAAGTTAAAAAATTAAATTAAAAAAAAAACCCCCCCAAAATAAAAATAATTATATAACACCACTCCACTCCACTCACTCCACCCCCACCACACCCCACTCTCCCAAATTAAAATCTGACGAGGTCTCTTCTTCTCCAAAGAGACCCACTGGAAATCGCAGAGTTAATTCGGTATCGTTTATTAATTGCTTATATTAAGGGTAGTCCTTCCCCCAGGTGCGCCGTCATTCACCGCCACCACAATTCCCACTCGCCACCACCCATGCCCACCACCATCAATATGAAATTAGAAGTCAAATTCATATCTATCAAACCTAGAATCAAATCCCACTCCACCCAAAGATCGGGATTTGAAATCCCAAAAGTTACATCGATTGTTTATCCATTTTTTGTTGAAATACCATCATCAGACTGGATGCCTAGATTGTAGGAGTCGATTGGTGATAATTCGCGATGGTGGGTGTGATCGGAGGATGAGTTGTCAACAATTTTTGAGTTTGCAATTTGGGAATTTTAGGTGGTTATTTCAGCGACATTTGGTGGAGTTGGGGCGATAGTTGGGTGGGATGTGTAGAGGGGAACGAGGGCTTTCCAGGGATGTGTAGATTTGAAGGTTTGGGTGGTGGTGTCGACGACAGAGCCCATTTTTGCAGATTCGTTGTTATTAATTTTTTATTTAGGTTTCATTTGGCAGTGGAAAAGATGGTTGCAGAGCTGGTGGTGGCTGGGGATTTGGTGGCGACAATTTGGTTTTGGGAGAGGTTTTGGGGTGGGCATCAAACGGTGTTGGGGAAGAATATAATCGATAGTGGGCACCGACCGCTGATGTTGGTGATTGATTTTCAGTTATGAGGTATAAGCTAGGGGTGAAGAATAAATCATTTTTTTCTTTTATTTATTTTTGAAAACGTTTTTTTATTAGAAAAACTTTTAGAGGATGTTGATCTATGGTGACTGAAGTATAAATAGAAATTATTTCAAACGAGTAGAGTTATTGATTACTATAACTATTGTGTCAAAATGGTCATGCAACCGTCCCGATAAACTAACGTGCCTGAGCTAATTGCAAATCAAAAGGGAATGAAAGGGTCAATTCTCCTACCAAAACAATTGTCCTCTTCAATGTGTGCATTAATTTTATGACTAAACATCTTAGCATTAGTCAACTGTTGGACATTAAATTGCGGCACGTAATTTCAAAGAATCTTGTTCATACAACTTAACATCTATATATAAATACACACATAGCTGACTCTACAACCAAAATCTGGATCAATTTTGGGCTATTTTCTGAAAATGGAGAACTCAAATTTTGTCATTCTTTCGTTTTATTGTCTCATACTTCTGTCTAAGCCATTTTTCTCTCTCTCAGCCACAGAAAGGTGCAATCCAGATGACAAAAAAGTCCTCTTACAAATCAAACAAGCCCTAAACAACCCTTATCAATTGGCCTCATGGAATCCCAACACAGATTGTTGTGATTGGTATGTTGTTGATTGTGACCCCAATAACAACCGGATTGTTACATTCAATCTCTTCTCCGCCAACATATCTGGCCAAATTCCTGTCGCCATCGGAGACCTCCCTTATCTCGAAACTTTAGTATTCCGAAAACTTACCAACGTAACCGGCCAAATTCCGTCAGCTATCGCTAAACTAACCAATCTCAAATTGCTTAGACTTAGTTATACGAACCTATCCGGTCCGGTCCCTACATTCTTTACTCAACTCAAGAACTTAACCTTTCTAGACTTATCATTCAATGACCTAACCGGTTCAATCCCTGTTGAATTGTCCCTACTCCAAAACCTTGACGCCCTTCACTTAGACCGGAACAGCCTCACTGGAACCATCCCAGAATCCTTCGGAAAGTTCACCGGAAAAGTACCTGATCTCTATCTCTCCCACAACAACCTCACAGGTTCAGTCCCAAAATCTTTAGGTGACTTGAACTTCACTGTGCTCGACTTTTCGCAAAATAATCTTATAGGTGACATCTCATTCTTGTTTGGCAGAAACAAGACTATCCAAATAGTAAATTTCTCGAGGAACATGTTCGAGTTCAATCTGTCGAACGTGCAGTTTCCCGACGGCTTAACATCATTGGATTTGAATCACAATATGATTAGTGGGAGTCTGCCACAGGATCTGACAAAATTGAATTTGCAGTTCTTGAATGTTAGTTATAACAGGTTATGTGGTCAGATTCCTGCTGGTGGGAAATTGCAAAGCTTTGATGTTAGTTCTTATTTCCACAACAAATGCCTGTGTGGAGCTCCATTGCCTGCCTGCAATTAAATGATTTCTACAGCTAGATGTTATGTAATAAAATTCTATGTTATACTTTCTACTGCAGTGTGATTAATAAGAATAATATTATACTAGGCCACTTGCTTGAAATGCTCAATCAACTTTTTGCTTCTATTTGGAATTAATTTGAGTTATGGCTAGGGGTGTCAACCGGGCGTCTTAGACTATAGCATGACTCGAAACCGGGGTCTACACCTCTACGATCATGCAGTTATACTCAATTCGGTCAGGCGCCTTAGAGTATCTAGACTCGAAACCAGGGTCTACACCTCTACGATCATGCATTTATACTCAATCAGTAGTAAGTAGAATACGCGTTTTCATTTCACAAGTTGTTGGCTATAGAATGATATGTCCAAGAAAGAAGAAAATATTATCCCCCATTTGCAGTTGTATTCCATTATCCATTTTAGCCAACATCTTGACCTTGTGGGATCCAGACTCCGATTGTCGCCACTGGTAAACGGTGGATTGTGACCCCGAAACCAATCGCGTCAATGATCTTCACGTCATCTTGGCTAATCTTTCCGGTCAAATCCCAGAAATTTTTTTGCCAAATATGTTCAACACTGTGTACCAATCATGCACTCTAAAGAATATTTAAAATCGTGCCTTATTTCATCCCGTAAAACTATTACAAGCTGTTGCTGCAGAGAGTAAGCCAACAGCAGAACAGGTTCAACTTAAAACCTTGAGCACCCGTATAGCGAGGATCATTTTCATTTGCAATTTGGCAATGGTGCTCCACACAAGCATCTATTGTGAAAATACTCGTATATTCGTATATTTGTAATCTGTGGAATTGGACCACAGATTACAACACCCTCGTGGAATTGGACCACAGAGTCTGTTGTAACTAACATTGAAGCCATCCAATCTCAATTGAGTTAACTCTTCCGGAAGACTCCCTGTGATCCTATTATGGTTCAAGTCCAAGAATCTTAAGCTGTTTGGCAACTCCACATCTGAAATATCAAACTGCAACATGTTCCTGTTCAAGTCAAGAATTTGTATGGTCTTGTTCTTCCCTAAAATAAATGATATGTCCCCTTCGAGCTTGTTTCTATATAACTCAATCCAAGTGAAGTTCAAGTCACCCCAACTCCTCGACAGTGTCCCTGATAACTGGTTGTGGGAGAGAGAAAGATATTGAAGACTCGGTGTCAAATTCCAGAATGATTCCGGTATACTTCCGGTGAGTTTATTCCGGTCTAAACGAACCCATTTAGGTTTCGTAGTTCAGAAAGTGAGGAAGGGATTGGACCTGAAAAACTGTTGAAAGACAAATCAAGAAATCTCAAGTTTTTAAGCTGGCCAAGAAATGAAGGGGTAGGACCAGAAATATTAGTCCAGCTAGCTTATAGTAAGCGATTTGAGCTTCGTGAGTTTAACAATTGATGCAGGAATATTTCCTGTGAGATTAGTGATTTTATGAAAGGTCAAAGATTCAAGATAAGGGAGATCGCCAATTTCTTCCGGGATTTGGCCAGAGACATTGACATCGAAGAGGTGGAAATCGTTGATCCGATTAGTTATCCGATCACACTCCACCACATACCAGTGTCAACAATCAGTATCTGGTATCCATGATGCCGAGGCATAGGGTTGTTAAAGGATTCTTTGATTTTCAGGAGGACTTTTTTATCACGTGGATGGCATCTTTCAGACAGAGAGGACAACGGTAGAGACAGAGAAATGATAATGCAAAGAAACTGGAAATTGGGTTGAGCCATGAAAGAGATCTGAAGATTGAAGCAAAGTACACTGACCATATCTAGGAGGAGGAAGCAAAAGCAAATTTTGACTTTAAGCCAAACAACAAGTTGTTTAAACAAAAATGGCTGAAGTCTAATAGTTGAATGATTTTGACTAAAATGGATAATGGATGACAACTGGTCACCAATGAAATACCTTTTGCTCTTTTCCGACAACTCATCTAAAAACTTAAGTAATTTAAAAAGTGAAACTCAAATAATTGCTGCATGTATCCAATATGTTGTAGACACATTTATACAGTCATGGGTACCAAATATGCCATTCGCACGCAAGAATATTTAAAAGCACGCTGCTAAGTTAAGTGTAATCTTATTTCATTGCGTCAAATTATTACAAGTCGCTGCTGCTATCGCAGACGAGGAAGCTAACAGCCTGAACATATACAATTCAGAACTTTGAGCAATTATCTCAATAGATTACTGCAGATCATTTGCAATTTGGCAATGGTTCTCCACACAAGCATCTATTATGGAAATACGCAGTGTATTCGAACTCTTGCAACCTCCCACCTCGTGGAATTGGACCGCAGAGTCTATTATAACTCACATTAAAGCCCTGCAAACTCAATTGAGTTAATCCTTGCGGAAGACTCCCCGTGACCCTATTATGGTTCAAGTCCAAGAATGTCAAGCTGTCTGGGAACACGACATTCGAGATATCAAACTGCAACATGTTCCTGTTCAAATCAAGAATCTGAATCGTCTTGTTCTTCCCAAACATGAATGCTACGTCCCCTTGGAGCCTGTTTCTGTATAACTCAATGAAAGTAAAGTTCAAATCGCCCCAACTCCTCGGAATTGTCCCGGTTAACTGGTTGTGGGAGAGATAAAGATACTGAAGAGTCGGTGTCAAATTCCCGAGTGACTCTGGTATACTTCCAGTGAGTTTGTTCCGATCTAAACGAATCCCACCAAGGTTTCTGAGTTGGGAAAGTGAAGAAGGGATTGAACCAGAAAAATTGTTGAAAGACAAATCAAGAAATGTCAAGTTTTTAAGCTGGCTAAGAAACGAAGGGATAGGACCAGAAATATTAGTCCAGCTTATAGTAAGCGACTTGAGCTTAGTGAGTCTGAGAATGGATATAGGTATATTTCCGGTGAGATTAGTGATTTTATGGAAGGTTAATGATTCAAGATAAGGGAGGTCTCCAATTTCCGGTGGAATTTGTCCGGAGACATTGGCTGCGAAGAGGTGGAAATCATTGATCCGATTGGTTTCTCGGTCACACTCGACCACATACCATTTGCAACAATCTGTTTTTGGATCCCATGAGGCTAAATGGTAGGGGTTGTTAAAGGATTTTTTGATTTTCAGAAGGACTTCTTTGTCATGTGGATTGCATTTCTCAGTTTCAGAGAGAGAAGAAAATGGTAAAGAGAAGAAAATGAGAAGGGAAATAATACATAGAAACTGAAAAGCCATTAAGACCGTTGAAGAATGGATCGAGAGCACACTGCATATATATAGAGGAGGAGGAGGAAGCAAATTTCTAGTTTTACTCAATTAAAAAATTATTATTAAAACTAATGGCTAAAAGCATGAAATGCGATTCAAGATGTTGACTGAAATGGATAATGGGCGACAACTGGGCAGTGTATGTGCATGTTATTATTCATAATAGACAGGAAGCATGTCAACGATTTATAAGTCCAACGTAAAACGTGCCAATAATTCACATACACAATCAATTAGACCCAAGATCTCTCTCTTCTTCTGTGCTCTTTATTTGATGCTCCAATTCGACCCCCACGAATTCTCTTTACTTGATACTCCAATGACAAATAATATCAATTTGCATAAAAGAAACATAATCCACAATAGACAGGAAAGAACCTAGTTTTAACTTTAGCCCCCTGTTTGGTGGGCATTTTTTGGAAAAATAATGTTTTAAATGATGATTTTTTGGAAAACGTGTGATTTAAGTAGAAATATTTTCTTGGTTTACGTGTAAAATATTTTGTTACGTGAATGAGTGTAGAAAAAAGTTTTGAAAGAATGGAAAACAATCATAGGCTTAATGTTGTCTAAACACGATAACTTTAATGAACAAATCAATCGAGAAGAAAATCTCATAGAATGTCAATCAAGATCATCTTGGTTCAAGAACAAATATAACTAATAAGGAAAAGAGGAAATCTAAAGTATCTGCTTCAACACACATGGAAAAATGTCCAGATCTTTCAGTCTTCCACCAAGAATCGTCGAAGGAAAATTTTGCTAGGATATATTATAGTAGTTGCTTGAACGCAGAAGAGTTCATTCGACCCTAACTAGACAATCATATTCAAGTGCAAACAGACCAAAGATAAGAAAACATCGTCTCTTGATCTTGGTCTAACACATCAAGCCAAGAACCCCGCCTCCACGCAGAAGCCAACATCATATCTAAACAAGGGTCGAAAAGAGCACAAGAAAGAAAGACCTCATAATGAAATAAAGAAGTTCACTTAAATAAAATACCACCCGAATTCATTTTAAATAAACTACTAGTAAAATCGAATGATAGAAATTGTCCAGAGCAATTTAAATTAAATGACAACTTGCGCGACTAGATATTACCAAGGATATGTCGCCACAGAACCGACTTTACATCAGAAATCCTAGCAAACAAACTGCAAATCCACAAAATCTGCAAGTTCCGAGAGAGATCCTACACATCTTACCAAGGACCAAAGTTCACCGTTTGGTGTAACAAAGAAAACAAGATCCATTTATCAGCAGCTTCTGAAAGACAATGGTCTTGGACAGACAAAATACAGAATGCTCACAACATGCAATCTGTTCTAGCAGGTAACCTTCTAAAGAAATTGAGGGGCACGGAAGGAAGCTTGTGACGGAACCTAGGATGCCTCAAAACATAGAATCCTGTAAGAAGAGCCACCACTTGAAAAGGTGTGACATAGAGAACAATGGCAGCAACCAAACAGAAAATTACGAACAAAGCTGTAGCTCTTGGGTCCCTCCAGCTCAGCAGAGACTGTAGCCTTTCCCCTTGTGTTGCCAAATCGCCAACTACGGTTTGGATCTTCCCTGCAATGCTTCTCAAACGGTCATACCTCATCCTCACAATATCTGGAGGACGTGTAGTAGGAAAAGTGTCAAACTCCTCATCTAGTTCATCAGGATGAGCGTTATCAGCACAGGAGAGGCGAGTATCCATGTGGGGAGGATGCCTTGGCCTCCATCTGTAGTGCCAAACTCCAATTAAGAACAAGTAGAGGAAAATAGTGGGCAAAATAAGCTCGGGATATAAAACCAGTATTAAGAACAAAATGTGAATCAGCACGGTGGTAATGGGGTTCTTCCAGTTGCATATCTGATCAAACCATTTTCCAACAGCAATTAACCCACTCAAAACCCCCATGATTCTAAAAAAGTTTGCTTTGCTTCTCCTCATACTCCACATGTGAGAACCTACGTCCAGCATATACTCCACTACCTCCTTCCTCAAAGGCGGCTCAGCACGACTCAGCCTCATGGAAACAATCTGAGTGGCCTGGTGCCTCAAGCTGTCGAGCTGACTGACAGTTAATGGATGAATATAGTGCATTTTGGGCAACAATGGTTGCGAGTACATATGCATCATATTCAACAAGGACGAGCAAGTAAATCTCACAGCCAAATGAATTTCACCCATCTTTTTTACCCCAGAAGGATGCAAAACTAGAAGGGGATATGAATGTGTATACACACGATCAGTTTCAAGGGTAGAAAGGCGAATCCTGACCTTTCCAATCCGTGAATCCCTCCCAGGTTTATCTCCACCTTGCAAATGACAATTATCAAATACACCAATGGTTATGACGGTGCATGGATCAGAAACTTCCCAAGTGTATTGTTCATTCCATTTGGGAGCAAAACTGTCAATGATGGTCCTCGTCCTGACCCACTTCTGCCCATATTTGGCAACGCAGTAAGCATCAGTAGTTGCTCGCCCATCTTTAGTCTTCATCGGTGACAACCCATGAGCACTCAAAATACCCAACTCTAGAACCCCAATGCTGGGCTTCCATAGCTGTTTTGCTGTTGGTCTAAGATCACTGCTGTAGTGAGTCGATTCATCCAAAACATGGTAACCACCCTCCAAGCATATTCTCATATGAATTCTACTGGCAAACTTGATTTCCTTCTTCTTTTCACCTTCAACAATGATATGCTTCTCAAGATTATACCACCTTGTATTCACAGGTTTATGATCCAGTCTCCTGTCTACATGCGCAAGAGGAATGGCACATCTTCCGAGGACTTCATCTTTGTTGGGTGCAACTCTGTCTTCCACGCTCAAAATTAATGGCTCCTCAAATGGTTCTGCAGCAACAAACATCAAATCTTCATTCCACATAGGATTGATACTCTTGTTCATCGACACCCGAGTCCTCAGCGCCTGATTTCCAAGTATGGCCTTCACAAAAACTTCTGGATATCGACCTTTATCAGTCGGCTGCAAGTCCTGAGCTTCAATCACATTGACTCTCAGATACCACAGCTTAGGCGAGAGGTAAACCTTTGACCTGATATTTGCAAGACCATCAATGCCACTAACTGTCGCAGCATCAGAATGCCATGCTTCAGGAAATGCTTCATCGGCTTGAGTACCCATCCAAACTGCCAACATCAGCTCTCCTCTGACCTTATCACCCTTCCTATCCTCTATCCTATACCACTGTGGGGCTAAGGGACTATCCGGGGGAACTCTTTTAGGAATCTCATTCAAGTCAAACAGAACCCGCCCCATAAAATCGTCCTTCACAAAATCCTTATCTTTCACCGTAACCTCAAGCACAGAGGCTTGAATCCGTTCCTTTGAGAAAGCAAACACCTGATTCCATTCAGGGTTGGACTTCTTCTCAAAATGACGCGTTGTTCCTTTATAGTTACCAAGCTTAACCTCAACATAAGGGTCACAACTACCCGTCACATCCTTCCCCGGCAGATCTTTTGCCTTTACAACTCGAACATATAGGTACTGCATCTGCTCAACGAGGTCATAGGTGCTAGTGAGCTTATCTCCGGTGACCTTCCCCCCACCAAGGTGGGGTTTAGTCTCCTTGAGAGAATAATCTTCTTGTGGAGGTCTATGCATTTCTTCACTTGTCTCTTTTTATCCACACAAGACGATATCCGAACCAGGTTCAAGAAATATGACAGAGATTTCAAAACCCCTCAATAGATCTCAACAGAAATAACCTGGAATATTCATAGCCATTAAGAGAGTTAATGAGGCGGTGGACCAAACTAAAACAGAGAAAAAATATAAGAAAAGTAAGTCTAAAACTTTATATCTCTTTTAATAAAATACAAGCTTATTAAGAAGATTATCGTAAATCCAAATTCTTCATACAAAAACTCAGATCTGAAAGCTGAAACACTCTAGAATACAGCAAACAGGGTGTACATTAAAGTGTAGAACTTATTCACATTACAAATACATATATGTTCGTAAATTCATGAACCCAACCAACCTCATTCTTCTTGAAAAATAATGACATACACATAAAGCCAAAAACAATAATAAACATATAAAAAGAGGATTAGATCTTAGAATGGGGAAAAAAAATACGCACATCAAAACTCAAAAGACCCACAATGTATGTAAAACCCAAAACACAGTAACATCAATCCATATGTTATTCTTGTGCAATGACTTCATTTTAAACTACATGTAAATACATATATAGATACAGGTATAGATACAGATAAAGCGTTGAATATACCTAGAGGGTTCATGGTAGCTGAGGAGATAAGGTTCTGTTACAGATTGAAACAACTGAGGAACAAGAAAAAGAAAATGTTTTTGTTCTTGTTGCGAATAAACAGTACCGGTAGTAGGTGCCTAAGTGGGTCTAGAGAGAGTGCTGAGTTTTTTTTTTCTTTTTCCTTTTGTGTAGATAGAGAAAGTAAAAGAAAGTAGACGGTGGAGGGCTCTATGGGAGGATCAGGATCTGATGAATCTGCTTTGTGAATTCTTCAGTGGATGTAGTGTGTGAAATATCGGTGTATGTATAGGTGTATGTCTGTCCGTGCGTCCTTTCTACTTTAAAGAGAGGTACTGTTGTCTGGGTTACCTTATTTGACCAGAGTGGCGCGCGTGCCAGGACTATGGTCGGGACATAGCACTTGCCGTGAATTTCGGACCAAAGCTTCTCTCTTTTCACTTTTGATTTTGTAAATTGCATATATCTGAGAAAATTTAGGTTGGAGTTAGTTGCGCAGTGTAGAAATTTTCACCATGTTTGATCACGTTGTTACAAAATTCATTTTCAATCATATTTTTTAATAAAATAATATTACACGTAAATTTAAAAATTTTTCGTATTTTTTAACTACATATTTTCTATTAAATTACGATTTAAAATACATTCTCCACTCAATAATGTGGTTCAAACAGAGCCTTTATTTGGCTGTTTAATGATTTACCTTAAATAAATATTGGCAAAATATGCAACTTAATTTCAAATTTTGAAAAATGAGAACAGAATTCTTGAGATGTAAGATGGGCGGAGCCTATTTGAAAATGGATAATACGTAATTAGTTAACACCTCGAGCGTTGTAGCCGTATCATCAAGAAAAGATCACATTTGTTGTCTCAGACTTATTGGTGAAAAGATTTGTCAATTTACTTATTTTTAATTTAATGTGTTAAATTCTTTTTAATAATTTAATTTTTTAAATAAAATAATTGACGAGTCGGGAGTTAAAAATAAATTTGATTGACATGGAAAGCAACGTGTGATTTTATTTTTGTTATGCTTTCAACGTGTGATATGATGTTGGATGACAGCACTGGCTGATTTCATTGTCGCACATATTCATTTGTGATTAAGAAATTCAGTAATATTTTCTCTCTTTTCTTTTTTTTTTGGTTAAGAGAAACTCATTACTTAATCACTACTTTTAGATAAAGCATTCTTGTGGGGTAGGGTTGTTTACCTGCATCTTTTGCTTCCAACTCAGGAAATTATAATTACTTAATTATGTTTAGCTGGATGGGTGGAAATTAACATCAAGTTAATAATTAATTTTAATCATATTCGTTGAATTCATAATTTTTCAACCACACATTTCATTCGTTTCTATCAAAATTTACTAAAAATGTGATTTTAATCTCAATCGAACAGACACTTAATATAGAAAACTACTCAATACGTATTATTTATTAGGAGTTGGGACTCTTACCTTAAATTACTAATTTGACTTTCTTTACAAACTCTCATCAACCAAAGAACGGTCTCTATCGCCTTAAAGAGAGGATTTATTCGACATTTTTCTTCAAATTAAAAAGGATCGTTCGCTAAGTTAGAATCTAACTTTTCGATTACTTAACGAACCACCTTCTTACATGAAAACAATGGCTTAAGAGCTAATCAATAATATTTTCTCTCTTTTCTTTTTCCTTTTTTTTTTTTTGGTTAAGAGAAACTCATTACTTAATCACTACTTCTAGATAAAGCATTCTTGTGGGGTAGGGTTGTTTACCTGCATCTTTTGCTTCCAACTCAGGAAATTATAATTACTTAATTATGTTTAGCTGGATAATAATTAATTTTAATCATATTCGTTGGATTCATAATTTTTCAACCACAAATTTCATTCATTTCTATCAAAATTTACTAAAAATGTGATTTTAATCTTCATCGAACAGAAACTTAATATAAAAAAGGTACTCGATGCATAATATTTATTAGGAGTTGGAACTCTATCTTAAATTACTAATTTCACTTTTTCTACAAACTCTCACAACCAAATAACGGTCTCTATCGCCTTAAGAGAGGATTTATTCGACACTTTTCTTCAAAATAAAAAGTATCGTACGCAACAAAATAAAAAGTATTGTACGCTACGTTCAAATCTAACTTTTTGGTTACTTCACGAGCCACCTTCCTACATGGACACAATAGCTTAAGAGCTAATCACGATTACTTTCGACCATTGCAATCCATTTAAAGACCTCCACTTTTGTCCAACTACAACTAAAAATTCTTCTTCTACATTTATGATTCAGTTAAAAAAATTGATTTACTAAAATATTGATTTACCAAAAAAAAAAAAAATCAACTACGTATTTTATCAATTTTTATTAAAATTTACTAAAAAACTAAATTTACCCATTCGACATTACGACTGCATATAAAATTAGTTCAATAATATTTAATTTACCTAAACGTGGGACCCACTTGGGACCATAGTGTATTTCCTTACTATAAGGGCAAAGGAGATTTGTTGGGAGTGGGGGCGCTTTTACGGGTCTCAAAATACTCACATATTCTCTTGCTTTTTCTTGGAGAGTCCCCTACCCCACCCAACTCACTTCTGCTCAAGTAACAAGGTATCCAAAGCAAACAATTCTTGTGGATAACGACGTCGTCTCTTATTTTTCATAGTCAAGATGATAACGGATACACCCATCAACGTCGTTTTCTGACTCCGTCACCGTCAATTTAGATTACAATATTTGGAGAGTTCAACTGATACACTAATTTCTTTTTTCTTCAATTAAGAACACGATAGAATAAAGAACACATATTATATATACATAAGATACACACAATGTGTAGTCACTCGAAAACGACATCTCATAACAAAAAGTTGAAAGATTATCAAATTTCAAGAATTTCAGTCACTAAAATTCAAATATTTAAACTACTATGATACATCCAAGAATAAAATACAATTTTTTTTTTAAACCTTTTAAGTTGGGATAGTTTGTTGAACATGTTAATATCAAAGACAGGACATATTTGTAACGACTTATCTTAAAAATAAACAATAAATGTATGACTTATTTTTAAGGTTAACCCGTCTACACTTAAAATAAACCGACATAAATAACATTTGGCGCTTACTTAAATGCACTGTCCAAGCCACGAATCTTAAGCTGAAGAGTCCCCGACAAATGATAACCTCAAACATGCTCATGTTCTTTCATTTATTACGTGTCACGTCATGGTTTTCTCTACACATGCACATGCCCATGTCGTGGATCAACCAAAAAAATAAAACAAGGATTCCAAGAAGATGAAATCCACAAATCCCAACAAAAATAATAAGAACAAGAAGAAATTCAAAGTTTCTTGTTATATATACGGCAAATTCAGACATTATGTTCAGGATTGTAGACATCGCAAACAACCAACTCAAGAAGGTGAAGTGAACTCCATTGACAACATCATTGCCACCCTGAACATTGTGAATTCAGTCAAAGGAAATGCTCAACGATAGTGGTATGATACTTGCGCTACTATACATGTATGCTATGATAGATCCCTTTTCAAATCAATAAAGAAATGGATGACGAACACATTCAAATGAGGAATAAAGTTCAATCAAAGGTTGTTAGCAAATGAAGCATATACTTACAATTTACATCCGCAAGAAGATCACATTAATAAATGTATTGCATGCACGGGATATGAATAGAAATCTCGTAAGTGATGATTTGTTGGGAAAATGGGGAATAAAGTTCCCATATGAATTGGGCAAATTTATACTTTCCCGAAATGGTGTATTTGTGAAAAATATTATTCTAGTGATGGAATTGTCAAACTTTGTACTATTGACAATAATCCTACTATATTAAAAAGGGAAATTTTTGGGGGCACTGTAAATGCAATAGTAAATCAATGAGATGTAACTGTTGATTTCTCAAATCTTCACACCTCCAGTCCTTCAATTTTCGGCATTTTGGGGTTATTGTAGATGCAACAGTAAAACCAATGAGATGTTGCTATACATTTTTCCTAGTTTTCACACTTTCACTCCTCCAGTTTTATACCACATCATTTGTTTTCCTCAATTTGCTATAAAAACGATGCCGGACTTTGAATAGTTAGTATTTATTCCTGCATTATTTTTTATTCTCGCCCATATATTTAGAATCACTACAATATAACTAAAAGAAAACGACTTCACGGGTGATCGAAGAGGACAATCTTTCCAACTATTATTAAATTCATGAGTAGGCAAAAGCTAACCTGATGAATTGAAAGATGCTAATTTAATTGTTATTACTCTTCTAATTAAAAAAAAAAATCTCTATGGAACACAGAAAGTGCCTCCGCACATAAACACTCTCCGCGCACCACGAAAAATTTTGTTTTTAATTACAAGAGTGTCTCCGCATGGAGACACCATGCCTCCATACGGAGACATGGTGTCTCAGCGCACCACGAAGATTTTTCTTTTTTAATTCTCGATGGTTTTATATACAAGTCTTTTTTTTTTTTTTAATCAAATTGACCGTTCTTTTTCTTGTTATTAAATTTAGGTGATAACATTTCCTTTCGGCGTTGCCCCCGAGCTCTCACGAGAGGCACTGCCCCTTGATCCAACGACCTGACCGGGTAGATCGATCCCCCGTCGGGCGTTGTCCCTACGACTTGACGATCTCATTTCGAAGTGGCAAATCATTTGTATAACGACAATAAACAACTAAATAAATGATGAAAAAATATATTATCTTCAAACTAATAGTTTCTGCTAAATTTGAAGTTTACTCAATAAGCTAGTATTCTGATGTCCGGTAAAACTTTAGTAATAAAACTTGACAAAATTTTATTCCAGAGTTAGCGATTATGCAAGCACTCGAATTATTTTTTCCTCCATTTTTTTAGCTTTAAGATTGTGTCGACATATGGAAAGACTTATGCATGACATTGGAATACTAAGTTCCGATTCTAAGATTTGTATTCCATGGATTCATTTTTAGACAAGTATATTTAATAAAAAAAAATGTTATTTATATTGTCATTATTTTGAAAATTCAAACATATCTTACTCTTCTATTCCTTAATGATACACTTTGTCAATGATCTTCTTGACACTAAGTCATTAACATTTTGTAATAGAAAATCTTATCAAGATATGAATAATGCAGATAGTAAAGTTTATTCATTGTACATACTTAATATATTTAATTCACATTTATTTATTCTATTAGAATCTTGACGTGGAGTTAAAATTGTCGAGACGGCTTCTCAAGAACGGCTGCACCCTTGTTTCAAAGAAATATGCAATTCTAGATTTCGATTTGGAAAATGAATGTACTCGTCAGATGATATTTCAAAGAAGCATAAAAAAAGGAAGTACAAGTACACATTCGCTTGTACAGATAATATGTGAGTATTTAAACTATTTACTGTTTACTATAATATTTCATTTTCTGCTTATTATTATTTTATATTGATGATATTAATTTAATCAAACCTAAAACTTTTTCTTCATGCCAAACTGTGCAATTTTTTTTTTCAAATATATAGGATGCTTCATTTTTGGATATCCAAAGATATCCAATAGAATCAGTTTCTCTAAACATAATGACTATATACAAACAAAACATTGCAGTAGATATTTGCTATAATGAATAATTTCTAGATCCTCTTTGATCATGCTATTAATGGATAATCATATTTGGGCAAAAAAATGTTGGAAATATATGTTGTGTTCATTTGATTCGTACTAAAGAATACAGTTAAAGAGACTTTCACAGTACATTTACAAACAGAAATGTAACATATGACATCAATTATCCTTCGTGCTCATATGTCAAATGTCCACCTTTGAAATAGTCTTATGAGCATATATATAATTAAGACTATTAGAGTTTGTAAAACTTTTCTTATTTCTTGCAACAGTGTATATTTATATTTTTGGTGTTTGATTCCCTCTTTGTGTTATGGATGGAAGTTTTAACATCTCACTTGAAGTCTCAAATGATTTATTCACATGATAACTATGATGAGTTTCTAATGACTTAATTGCTTTATTAAAAGCATGTTTAGCTAAAGTTTAAAAAGCTTTTTGTGCTAAATAAGCTCAGATATGCTATTTGTTTTAGCATATCGTTCAAAAAGTTAAGAATTTACTTATAACTAAGCTTTTTAAACTTAGCAAGAGAAGTTGTTAACAACTTTTTATTAACGACAACTTTCAAAACTATTCATTTTATTTATGTTTTACATGTTTGTATTATAAATTCTAATTTAGTTATAAGTTGATATTCTTACTTTGTTGCCATATGGCCATCAATCACATGAGCTCTCTCATTCTCATTCTAGGAAATGAGTAGTTTTCAGTTACATGCTAAAACTGCTGCTTAATCTGCTGAATTAATATTATTTAAGCGCAAGAAGACTGATTTTGTAGATACGAAAAAAGTATAACATAGTCTGAAATATTCGACGAATTTGTTAAAATGTACTTTTTTCTAAGGTTTTCCTTTTTATTTTAATGATGTGTATAGTTTTTAAGCTGATCAACTTGTATGGGTTGAAAATTCATTTGATAAGGTGTATACATAGTTGGCTATTGTGACAAAAATTTATTTCTCATAAATTGTTTTTGTTCATTCCATATTGTGTGTTCTTCTTTTACTTAATTTTCTAATATTTAACTGTATAATTTTTCATCTTTAGTATTTTTTTATTTGTTTTTTCATGTACTTGGAGAATTGGACTTTATTGAGATCGTTGTATCTCTTTTATTTAAATGTTGTTTGGTATTTTTCAATTTTTGAAATAATCACCTCGTTAGATGGAGCACCAGCGAAGCAATAATATACTCCCAATACTTCAATCTTAAACTATTTTCTTTAATATCTACAATTTCTACGGTAATAAAAACACAATAAATATAAAATTCGTGCANAATAATATGCCCAAGACTTCAATTCTAAACTATTTTTTTTTTAATATCTACAATTTCTACAGTAATAAAAACACAACAAATACAAAATTCGTGCAACGTACATGTCAACGACTAGTATTAATAAAACTACAAATTTAAATTATGTTGTTGAGTCTATTTCTTTATGGCATAATAAAATATGACATATTGACTTTTTTACTTCAAAAAAAAAAAAAAAAAAAAATTTAAAACCGGAATGTTTTCACAAGAATATAATAAATGTGAATTATGTGTTAAGTATAAAATGATTAAGAAACATTCTCGTAGTTTTGAAAGTAAATCGAATTTGCTAGACTTAATTCACCTTTCTAACCCAAAATAGAAGCACCGGCAACAAATCCACCAACAGATCCATTGTCAAAGTCTCTTTTCATCCTATACTTGTGTAACAACTGCTCTAAACCAATGTAGACACCGCTAATTGCAGCAAATGTCATCCCATAGGTACCCATCATCTTCAGAGTCCGAATTAGACCAGTAAGAGCAATTCTCATGCCAAGTAGCAACAATGGTACGCCATATTGTGACAGCAACTAGACCTTACTGTTTTCATCATTGGAGAATCTGCATCTTCCATATGCCTAAGCTCCTCCGGATCAATGGCTTCTTCCAACTACATAAGAATTACAGTTGTGTAAAATTAAGTTCAAAGTAAGTCCCAATCACCAAACACACTGTTTTTCTTGAGTTCAAAGTAAGTCCCAATCAGTTCAAAAACAATATTTAACATTTAAAGAATGGCAAATGATGATGTTTTCCTCAGTATTTTTGTTCATGCCACTACACAATTTATCATCCAGGAATGTGATTCTTCCCTATGCAGCATTATATGAACAATTTAAGCAATCCAATTTTAAAAATGAATCAAGGAATAAACTTCTAAGATTAGTCCTCGTGATTTAACTGAAAATTACATGATAATAGGCCATCCAAAAACTAGAAATGCGCTAATTTTCAATATTTATGGGATTAATTCTGGCCTACCTTACATATCGAAACCCCAGAATTACAATTTTGTATCATTTCCCACTGTGCAGCTAAAATATAAGAAATAATAACTTGAGAATCAATGTGAGCATATGTCTGTGTGTATCAACAATCTACGTACACAAGTACGTTTATTACATTGAGAAGAAATATCAGTAGAGAGAGAGAGAGAGAGAGAGAGCTAACATGAACACAACTGGTAGTGATCTGTGCTAGAGAGAGATTGAGCTAAAAAATGGAAATGACATTGAAATTTGGAAAAAATTACAATTCTAGTATTAACTATGAGCCAATTCAATTTTTTTTTTTAATTTAAAGTTTCAAAATTCAGGTGATAAATAAATTATTAAAAATATTTTATTAACTAAATATATTAAGATCACAAAATTATAGAATTAATGGTCACATGTACGTACTTTTAAATCACAACTTATTTATTGACCACATATTATCAAATCAATTTATCACATATTATTTTACGATCACAAATAAAAAAATTTATATGTCACAATTTATTTATCAGTCATAAATGACAAATTTTATAAGTCACAATTCAAATTTTTATATCACATATTATTTATTTGTCATATAGTATCCAATTTATTGGCCACAATCACAAATAATTGATCACATATTATTTATTAATCATAATTTAGCCAATTTATTGATCAGAATCAATCAAATAATTTGTGACCATCACCTTAACACCGCAACACACTTAGAACCACCATCAAACACCACTACAACCACCCCACCACGTCACAACGGCCGATCAACACCACTGCACACCGGCAGATCTACCATCACCCACAACACGCGCACCTAACCACACCACTATCTCAAAAATCACAATCTCAAAATCACCACACCAAGATTACCACCACACCACCGTCTAGCTATCTCACAACATCGATATGAAAGAGTCCCCAACCCCAGTACCACCACCACAACATCAACACCAATACCGAACAACTGCAGCGACATCATCAAACAACTGCAGCAACGTTACCCAACACTCACATCAAATTGCAGCGTCGTCATCTCAAAATCCCACCACCACCTACGACAACTACTGAACCTCCAAACAAAAGGCCACTCAAGGCTAACTAAGTTTCGCTGCAGTAGCTAAGATCTGAGAGCGTGCATAGTTCGTCGCTACAGCGGCGCTCAGATCCAACCACTGCCACAGCGGGCATTTCAGAATGTCATCGAGCAAATAGAGAGACATATCAGTGATTGATCGTCGCCGGTTCAAGGCGCCCACACCGATGAAGAAAGAAACCCAACGACGATTAAAAAGCAAAGAAATGGATAGAGTGTTGAAGAATGATTCAAAAGTAATGGTCCATGTTTTGTGAAGTTTGTTTATTTGATATGTTAAGTGGGGGTGGCATTTCACATTTGAAATTTCTTTTGTTTGTTTAGTGGTCATAGGAAGTTGTTCACGTGCCTTCTTTTTCTCTATGTAGTTGAAATTTACGGTTTCCTCTGTTTTCTTATCAGTTTCTAAAGCAAACTTTATCCTCTTCCCAATATAGAGAGAGAAATCTAAAACCTGTAGAGAGAGAAAAGATATAGAATATTATTAATAATTCAATTAATACCTCACACCTGATTTTTAAATTAGAAAACCTAAATACCCGTTTATATGTAATTTCCTCATGAAATTTATATGTAAACACTTAAGTGGGCTTGTGGTAAACCTCCTAAAATGGGCCTCAGCAAATGAACTCATTTTCGTGGGTTTATTGGATTCTTAGCGGGCCTGTGAATTATGTCCAGTTTGGACCATACCAAATGACAAAATTAGCACTTTCTAAGTAGTTTCTGACAAATTGATTTTGCTCCGTCTGTTGAATTGCAAACTGGTGGTGCATTTTATCGTAATTTACTCGTAGATAGAAGATTATAAAGTTACCTTAGGCCACTTTTGCTCATGTCACAAGATTTGGTAGCAGGAGTATTTAATTATTCAACTTTAAAGATTTCAACAGCAAAGCCATCTTATTGTAGGTTGTTTGCTGCTCAGACAAGGAACATCAAATGCCACAATCAATAATCGAGTGGCTTCCTCGCCGACCTGTCCCCAGATTTTTTCAGGTCAAGTCGTTTTTATACTTGAATCATGTTAATAGTTAACACAATTGTAGACATAATGCCACGTGATGTTTTGTCCTTAGACTATTTAAAACACAAACACATTTTTCATCTAATCACAAAATGACACGCTCTTATGTCAAACAATGTGTCAGAATTTTTATGTTAATGTGGCATTTTCCTTTATATTTTTCATTTCTTGCAGAATAGTACTGAACATCTACTAGGATAAACACTTCAGGTGACGTAGAGAGTCTTTCTTAACTTCATCCGCGAGGAAACCAAGAACTATCCGAACCAGTAGTCGATCACTTCAGTGCAAGAGCAACAATGTCTCCTTGAATCTCAAGCATAAGCTACTACAAACGAAACAAAATTAACAAACAACAAATATAGACTATCACAGTGTAAATAGACCACTTTGTATCGAAAGTTTGAAACTAGCATTTCATTGAATAAACAACAAAACCTAACTGCATAAAGTTTCGATCTTTCCTTCACTAAAAACTTCAAGTAGATACTAGAAAGATCAATTGCATCAAAAATCAGTCTAGTCTAAACTCAAGAGAATACATTGAGCATAATTGAATGAAGAGTGCTCGCACTTTACCCAAATATAGAACTTTTTCATTTTCAGTGTTAATCATCGAAAGGAGAATGTCGTGTTGTCTATTCTATTTTAACTATAATCTGTCTTAACTAGAAAATCTCACAAGACAAAGAAATGGAGATTCAAGACCGATGCTTTTCACCTGATTGCAGCACAAAACAGACGTAAATACTGCATATAATGGAGTAAAGGGAGAAAAGTACTCAGTAACAAATGCTCGTATAGAAAAGGTAGCTCAGAAATCTAATACTGGAACCACCACAATCAACTTGCCTCGGTCTCATGTCATAGCGAAAACATAGTACTTAACAATAACTTTTGAAAAGCATGAAAAAAAAAGGACATAGTAAAGATAAAGGAAATACTGAAACCCCTAAGAAGGTGAAAACTCATCTCTAAAACAAAAACTTCATTTGCACTCAACGCCGACTTCAGCAGCCCGCCTAGGCTTATTTTTCCTCCTGCTTCTGTTTGGTCTGAACCCAACGGACTTGATCAAGTCAGAAGCATTAGTTTTGATTCCCAAGCCATTTTCTTCTTTCAGTAAATCCGCATTTTCCTTGACTTGAGAAGGCCTTAGCCTTTTCCGGCTTTTCTCTGCAGCAACTTGATTCTTGGGACTTCTATTCAACACGGGACTTTTTGAATCCTGAACATTTTCTTCGTTTTCTATCTTCTCGACTTCATCTGCTTCCTCAATTTCATCCTTCAAGGGTTTTTGTGGCCTTCCTCTTCTCCTAGATAGTATCTTCTCATCCTCACCACTTCCAGCATCATCACGAGCAGCAATAACCGATTGTTTCTTCCCTTTTCCTCTCCCTCTACCCATTTTCCAAATCAGCAATTTAAACAACCAATAAATAAATCTGCGAAAGTAAACATAGAGATCGCAAGATTTTAAGTAGTATCCTTTGAGCTACTCAATTGATTTCAGATGTAAAATGGAAAAGGCTGAATATAGTACATAAAAATCCAACCTGCATATCCAAACAACCACGCAGAAGAGTAAATCAACACAAGCAAAATCTAAAACCTGAAAATCTGTACAAAATTATAAAATCCATGGAAGACATAAGACAGCTAAAGAAACAAAAATAAAGTTCAAATTAAACTGATATGTAAAATAAATTACTCAAAAGTAGATCTCAAAACAAAAAAATCACAAGATCCTAGAAATAATATACTAAACCAACAAATCCTCCTTACAACAAAACCCAACACCAAAGTAAAATAAATCCAGTTCATGAACATAATAAAGAACGCTTTATTTTGAAACTTATAGAGAGAATAGACAATCCACGTACATATAAATCTCTTGGTACTGTACATGCAATTAAGTCACAAAAGATTGAATCTTAACTGTAACCCATAAGGAAATTGATATGTTTCTATAGCTTAAGAGATGAGAACACGGAGAGAAACGTACCAAATGAAGCTAGCCTTACAAGAAAAAGCAGCCACATGCATCAATGGTAGGAACTGCCATTTCTTGAAAATCTGATTAAACCAATCAAAACCCAATAATCAGATGGGTTTTTCTATTTTAAATGAATGGTTTCAACAGTGATTGTAGTAAAGAAGTAAAAGGGATAATCTTTTTAGAGAAAAACGTAAAGAAGTTTGATATGGTTGAGAAAGAACGCCTGGGACGGAAAAATGATTCAAAAATTGGATTCAGATTTGAAGGGATAGATGTATTTTTCCATTGAAGATTAAAGAGAAAAAGCCAAGGCAAAGTCCAAAAGAGCTAAGGGAGGCAAGACTGCAAGAAGAGGAGCGTGGAGAAGAAATTGTGTGTATTGTTGAAAGTGGGGAAAGGATATTTATTTATTTCGATGGGTTGTTTGGGAAGTTAGGGTGGAGTGTAAATGAAGGTAATAAATAAGACCTTGTTTCATTCCAATTTTTTTTTAAATAATATTTTTAATTTTTTTAGTCACACATTCTTCAATAAAATAATATTATATAAAATCTAAAAAAAAAATTTTATTTGTAACCACACAGTCTCCATCAATCTACTATTCTAAAATGCATTATACAAAAAAAAAAAAAAAAAAAAAAAGAAAAAAAAAAATATAAAAAAAAAAAAAAGGTGAAAAAAAAAAAAAAATTAAAAAAAAAAATTCATTTTTAACCACACATTCTCATCAATCTACTATTCTAAAATGCATTATACAAAAAAAAAAAAAATCAAACAAGTCCTAAATAAATGTTAAACAAAAAAAAAGGGAGAAGAAGAAAAAGAAAAGAAGAAGAAGAGATCTGGTTAATAATAATTGGAGGGTTGTCTTTTGTTTGTGGGTCACTCTTGTTAGTGCACCCTACCCTGCATTGATATGTGCCCTCTAAAATTCTCTCATAAACATTTTTTTTTTTCAAGTCCCTACTTGATAGAGATAAAAATTTAAAATTTAATCAAATTCAAAGTTAACAATTAATATTAGCCACATATTTTATTATTTTTAATCAAAAGCTGCTAAAATTTTGATTTTAATCTCCACCAAACAAGAGTTAAATCGAAGTATTGAGTTGAAAAATGTAACTAGTAAAGAGTTTAGAGCTTATACAAGTCAAATTATAGTAGTTAAAAGAAACTAAAGTAAATAAAAACCATAAAATTTGGCATCAATCGATTGGTTTTGATTGAAAATTAGCTAGGTCATGACAAATTAGCTAGTTTTCATTGCAAATCGATCAGTTTATAAAATGAATTGGTACAACTAGACTAATTCTTGACTACTGAATAAATCGACTAGTTCATCTAATTCGAAGAGGAAAAAAAAAGGACGGTGAAAATAGCACTATCGCAATAATTATAATCATACAATCAACTTTCAAAGATAGAAGTTGTCCAAATGTGCCATCGTTCATCTTCACATGTTTAAATTTATGAAGTTGGTTTTTGTTTTTCGACTTGCACTCGTGTCCAAAATTGTAAGACTAAGGATGTATCATAATCATGTGACATGTTATAGAATTTTGGACAATTTATTTAATCTAAGACTAATTTCACAACATATTCAAAGGATATGTATCTATTTTAAGTCCCTATTTAATCTTCATTTTTTAAATTCATATTTTCTTAAATTAATTTTTAATCACGAAATTCATAACATTTATCAATTTTTCGTTTATACATTTCATTAATTTTTATCAAAATCTTCCAAAAAATTAGATTTTTAACTAAACAAACGGGGGCTAAATGTTGTGGGGCGAATTTACAAGTAGAAGAATAAAATGAACCAGTAATATTCCTTGCTTGGTAGTTGAATTTTTGAAAACATAGAGGGGGGGTTTTCTTTTTCATGAATCAATTATTTAAATTTCTAAAATAAAATGACAAGAAAGTCCTTGATATTGGTGGGCTGTCTACATTTCATGGTGCTTGTGGTCCACACGTTGATATTTGCTGGATGCCTTAACTGATTGCTGACCCTGTCAAATGCCCGTGGTTATAGATTTGATTGGGTAAAATCAGTAAATTGAGTGTAAATTAACATTTTTTAAATTATTTTTAATTTTTTTATGTATCTAAATTGAAATTCTGATCCAATGAAAATTTAAAAAAAATGGGTGCAAGTGGGTTGCCGCTCTGAGAGCTCTTCGACTTTCGTGAGTTCTATATATATATATCCCTACTATCTTAAAAAAGCGAACCCACTATTTATTATTCATTTGTGAAGTATTTGTCTTTTCCATATTCTTCCTACTGTGGCACCCACCGAATATTATTAATTTGTGAAGCATTTTTGTTCCTAACTGTATCTCCAAAATTGAAATGAAAATGGTAATATAGACTTGTTGTTGCATACAATTGTTGACTAAGAAAAAAAAAAACAAAAGGAAGAACTGACACCGATTTTTATATATTGTTATTAAATCTATATATATTTACTTTCTCCATTAAAGAGGGTTTCGGCATTTTATAGATCTAAAATCACTTAGTACTACTCTAGAAGACTAGAAAAGGGCTCTTAGACCTTCATAAGATGTAACTTTGGTGGAGATTAGACATTGATATTTGTACTTATGTTGTGCATATATTGAAAGAATTAATTGTAATCGAAGGGACTTTTCGATAAGAGTCAAGATCTGATGTTTCAAAATTTTGTCCTCTTGACTGACGATCCAATCAGATTTTAACAAATCATTCTAATCAACTATATCGGTAGAGTAGACATTGTTACCTTTCAATTTTATTCTCAATCTAAAAACAATAAAGTTTTTGTAGCTTTGGTAAGGATGAGGAAAACAATGGCGGTCAACAAATGCTTCGTCGAAGTCTTGATGACAGTTGAAAATGATGTCATATATGTGCAACGCTAGTGAGTTGTTTACTACATCAACATCAAAGTTAAATGTTAATATGAAAGCAGACAAAGTGACTAAGGATAAAGAATATCAAATTTTATGGTATGTGTCCTAATAGTTACCAAATTTTATTATTATTATTATTGTTGAATAATAACTATATATTGAACTTTGTTTCCAAAGAGTCACTCCACGTTGCTTGAAAAATTAACAATTATGTTTACCACGTCATTAAATCACTTGACTTGACAAGTGTGGGTTAAAATTCTTAATAGCCACTGTATTTTATCGATGTTTCTCATTCGTTATTTTATTCCGTTTGAAAAATTATAAAATATAGTGGCTATGTAGAATTCTAACGCAATAGCAACTTGTCAAGCGAAGTGATTATTTGAGGAAACGTTAAAGTCCAATGATCATTGAAATAATTAACCCTAATTCGTCATATTATTATGGAAAAATTGCAACAACGGTTCTTAACCTTTTTAATTTTTGCAGGCTTTACCTTAACCTTCAATTTGAGACAACGAAAGTTCCTAACCTTTCAAGAATATGCAGTTAGGGTCTAAATGGATGAAAACCATCTAACTGACTGTTAGTTGACCAAAATATTTGATTTTAACTAAATTTGATAAGGATAAAATGGTAACTTAGTCAAGCCCATATTAAAAAAAAAAAAAACCCCAAAAAAATGAAAAAAAAAATGGTTTTCTACTTCACTTCACCCTAGCCCTAGTCCCAACCCGACCCACTCCACCTCCACAGCCCCACACCGGAAAATCAACCACCAGGATTGTGACCTAAAGACATCACCACCTTCGGCACCATCACTGACGTTGACCACGTTCGGTGAGATTTCACGAAAATCGCCACCACATATTTCAGATCTTGTAGCATCATCGAACTCCGCCATTTTCCCCGTTTCCAATTTCTTCATTACCAAAAACAAAATTCAAGTTAAATTCTTTTGCAGTCCAATCCTTTTCGAACAACTCGAAACTCAATACTAACACTGAATATCTGATTCAAGGATAAAGATTCGATATCATACCACAAACACATGTTCCATTATAATAGGAGAACTCAAATAATTCAATTTTATATTCCGGTGGATTATTCAATTTTATCAAAGGTATATTTCCCTATTTCGGATGGTTTTTCCAAGTAGTAATTTTCATTACCAAGCACAAAAGCCAATGCATCGGACTCCAATCTCCACACCCACTAATTTTGAGCAATCTCTATTCAGAGGTAAGGCAACACAACAATATTGCATTTCCACCATATTGGATTCCAAATTACTCTAAGATCTTTAGTGTAATCATCAATCTTCCAGTATCATCTTTTCCAGATTTCTCCATCGATCAAATCCCTCCATTGTTGCTCGAAATACCCCCATTTTCTCCACTCTTACATTATGTGAAAATCGTATTCAAGAATATCGAAACCGCAACAAATCTTTAATCAATTTTTCCGAATCAATTCCAACCATTGCTTTAGTGTCTAAATATCCCCATTACTCTCACGATTCTCCTTCAATTCCAACCAGATAACACTGTTAACGAACTTTGTATCAACCATGATAGATCCCACCCAATTTGTCAACTTTTCAAGTACGACTGACAAAAGTTAAATTAAGGTTATGAGACAATTCCAAACCTAGTTCCCAGGAGTGTGAGGGGGGAGCGGGGGGCTAGGGGCATGGATAACATGTAGACATCAAGAAATGGGAAATTTGTTTTATTTTTTCAAAAAATATTGTGTTCCAGTCTTTGGAGATTCTCTAAAAGTATTGATATATTTAATTGAGACTAAAAAAGTCGCAATGTATTCAATTAAAATTTTTTAGAAGTCTCTATAAGTTTTGAGATATTCAAATTTTTATGACTTTTAGGAACTTTTATGAAAGACTCTATGGTACTAACTTTTAAGTAGAAAGTACTCAAATAAAATCTCAAATTTTGTCTCTCATTAAACACAAGATTTTGAGAGACTTTAAAAAAAAAAAAAAAAATTAATATGTATTCTCTTTTCGATATTTCTCTTTCCTTTTCTGTTTTACAAAAATTAGAGTTATAATTATTATTATTTTTCTATTGATTGTATTATTTTCTATTTTCTATTTTTATTTTATTTTTTATTTCTATTTTCTATGAAAAAAATTAAATTGTATTTTTATAACTTTTTTATGTATCATTTACATTAGTGATGTTGTTTGTCCTGGTGTTGCAAAAGTTTTGTGTATAACGTATTTCTTTTGTTTCATTCGATGTATATTTAACAATGCAAAATGAAAATCCTAGCAATCTAAGCATCTGTACATCGACTGCATATTTTACTAGATAATGATATAGATTGTCATTCATCATGTTCTTAATAATAAACGTGCTGTTAACCACATAAAAACATTTCCACAAACAACATATGTAAAATGTTCAGGAACTATATGTTTGTAAAATTGTCATTCCTGTGGTTCCTCACAATAAACAACGACAATCACACACACGTGATATCAACCACGTATGAACCTTCCC